>APFE030222184.1:0-26103 GCA_000404065.3 Pinus taeda
TCTTCAAAAGTCTAAGTGTTGTTGGAATTAAATGCAAGTAAATCTTTTGGCTGCGCTAGGGGCAACTGGATCAGAAAAAGGTGACAATGTTGCCCTTAGGGGCTAGATGTGGCGCTGCTGGAATGATTGTGCTTTGGGGACTGTAGTTCTACTCTGGTGTGAGTTAAATGTGCAATAATTATGATTTGAGGGTTTCAAGTGGCTTCGCCCTCTTTCTTTGAATCTGCTGGAAGGTATTAAATGTTCTCCTGCTTCGGGCCACTGCTCAAGATTTTCACTGATACTCTTTTCCGCTACATTGATGGCTTCCGCTGTCTACTGATACTCTTTGACATGCTTGATACCTGATGATTTGATCTGATACACTTTAAACTCTGTCATTGATCTGCTACAGTCTTTAAACCGGATCACTTTGGCATGATCGGGCGATCTTCGGGATTTTTCGGCGCACAACGGGCTAAGGAATCAAAATATTCCCTGAAGATTCCATGAAACAGCCTATTTCCCATAGCGATGTGCGATTAGCGCTTCGCGCTAATCGCACATCGAAAACTGCCTCTGTTTCTTGTTCTGGAGCTCTGAAGTGCGATTTCTCTTCCTGCGCGAAGTTTCGGCTTTCTGGCTGCTGAGGTCAGCATGACGTCGGCTGTACGGTGGATGACGTTAGCTGTGGTGGGTCCCTGGTACAGAATGACATGGCCAGGTGCTGATATTGAAGGTGATACGATGAACTAGCTCCGATGCGATCGCGATATCGCATCGGCAGGGAACGGGGGGTGTTTGAGGTGGACATTTGGTGCTTGCGACCGCCGACCGCCGATATCGCGATATCGCGTCAGGTGGTGATGGATGGGTCATAACTTGCATGGAGAGGAAACTGCGATCTTGCGATGCGATCTGGCTTTTAAGGGTCTGCGGAGTGTTAAGGAAGTCAGCAAGGGGTTTGTTTTGGGCGGAAAGAGTAAGTAAGTTGGTGTGAAAGGCATTTGAGGTTTCGGAAGGGGTCCGATTACCTCAGAGGGATTTTATACTCTAGAAGGAGTCCATTGTATCTGGAAAATGGTTTGAGGGTTGAGGGTTCTTGCTAAGTTTCAGGTAAACTGAGCAATTCCCGAGGGTACTTATGGTTATTTTTCAACCAGGGGGAGGGATAATACATAGGGGAAGATTTACTTAATATTAGTAGGGGGACGGGAAAAATAGGGAGCTAAATAACAATGTTAGTGGTTAATATGGAGATGGTAAGAAAGCGCTAAGTTCAGGAGACCTTAGGCTGTTACAAGGGGGTAGAACCATTCTTTAGAGAAGGTATGGAACAACTTTGAGTAAAGGAGGTCTTTACTAAAGTTACTGTTATGAAAATGATGAAACTTAAGAGGTATCAAGCAAATATTGACCTCTTTTGGGGAAGTTAGTTAATGATTAGGGATAACGGAGAAGCGGAGTTAGTTATACCTCTTTCGAGCTTCTTGCAGATAATTGCCTGTTGATTGTGTCCTGAGTGAGATGACACCTAAAAACTTGGAACTGATCAGAAATTAGGATTCAGCAACCTCAAAACTACCTACCCAGCCTACTTACCTAGCATTTTTTCTTCTTTTGATTTGGGTGCACTTAGACTTGCAAACCCATCATTCCATTTTTCTTTTGATGCTTTCCTATCTACATACTACCATTATTTCTTCCAAGGGCCCAGATTAAGCTGTTGGGCTCCTCTGCTTCTCTACCTGTCTAAGAATCTGCCAAGATTAAGCTGTTTGGACCTCCCTTTAACTGAAAATTCGCGATACCGGGATAACTTTTTTCAAAAATTTGGAAGGCAATTGAATGAACTTGGAGTAGCCTTCTTCGCTTGGAGACTGTTAAGAAAATATGGAGCATTGCAGCATGCAAAGTACGCCATATTTGGCCTGTAAAAATGTCAATCATGAAATATGAATAACCTGCTGCAGCAGGAAGCTAACAATCAACACAGGGAATTATTTGATACTGTGTTCAAACTGGCTACACTATTGATAGGACCGGCGTGTCTGATTCTGACACTCCTGTGTCTAATGCCCTAGTGTCCCACAGTTATAGCAAATAACATGACTGTGACCTTGACTAGGTCCTCCTTCTCCTCAACCCCATCCTCTTCCTTGATAACCCCACGTGCTCCTCTTGTGCCCTGATCTGGAGGCCTATTTTTACTTGCATTTAGTAGGTAGGTGTTCTTTCCATCATTAGTCCATAGTTGTGTTAGTGGCACTCATCATGGCCCACCGATTTGTAGAAATCACAAAACAATTGTTGTGGTGTGTGAACAAACTTTTGCAGCAAATGACAAATATCTGTTACATGTTTTCCAACCACCTGACAAATAACACACCATATCACGGCCCCCGCACTCATTCCTACTAGAGCATTTAGCCTTAGGGGAATTAGTCCCCCTTCCATAATATAATTTGTGAAGATAGAGTAGTGGTATTTATCATGCCCCTAGCTCTTACACTTCAAGCACTAGACCTCCTCGTGCACCACTGGCTTAGCCTCCTTTTGCTTCTTCAGGATTTGCAATTCCAAGAAGAGGTTTTGCAATTGGGAGTGAATCCATTGCACCCCCAAGGTTTCATCTTGCATGGGTGTCTCATGCAACCTCATCATGATTTCCAGGGCTTCTACCTGAGTTCCTATCTTCTGCTGTGAAAAAGAAATCATCAGGTGGGGCAGAAGCGAAGCTATAAACCACTCGTAGTGCTGACCATCTATGAGTTGCATATTAGCTTCATGGATCACACATTTCAACCTTTGATCTAGCTTCTAAGGAATCTCATCAACCCTCATTGTGATCTCCTTAAACCCAACCACTGACTTTGAGTAAGACTTAGGCTTACTGAACTCTTTATTTAAAGCATCCTTAGTCTCTGTTAGCATTGCCACCGATGATCAGAACAATACTTAATATACCATGTCAGCACACGATCCTACAGAGTGGTGACAAACTACGACTTCTTAATATTGTCATCAATAATCTGCTGCACTTTCCACACAACATTCAGAACAAACCAAAATTGATCGGTATCTTTGCTCCCTATACCCTTGAAAATCGGCAGCTTCATTGTATTCAATATGTTGAATGGTGCTGGTGGTGGTGGAGGTGTGGGTGAAGGTGTATGCTATGGAGGTGGAGGTGAAGGCAGTGTAGATTGATGATGTATCTGTGGAAAACCCTATCCTATCAAGTGGAAATCATTTCATAGTGAGGCCTGTATCATTTCCTCATCGTCACTCGAAGGAGGTCCAATCAACGAGCTATATTCAAGACCCTCCTTCTCTCAATTTCCAAAGATTTTTCCATTTCACGTAGCTCCAAAAATCAAGGAAATGGCATAACTCGCTTCTCATTGTTGCATTTGTGGGGCCTAACCCAGGTTTAACACTAGTTAGCCAAACAAATCCCTACATTACTGGCCCTTTCGGCTTCAACCCGTGGAGTGCGGACTGAAGTCTCACTCGAAGCAGTATTGGGGGATGCCGGAACCAGGTTTCCGCACCCAAAGATGGTCGTGATGTCGATTTTTACCCTCAGGACTACTTTCACACAGGTCAATAAGCCTTAGGGCTCTATCAGGCTACCCCTTTGTTCCTCCCTTTGGTACCTCTGCGAAGTTGTATGATTGACCTTCGCACAACCTTAACCCGTGATCTAGGTACTTTCGTGCAGCTATGACAACATATTGTATAGGTTCCAAGGTTATCTTAAGTGATCTACTTATCTTACTAATCAATCACAATTAGCACTGCGTAAACTAATATTCTTACTTGCGTTCAATTAACCAATATAATCACATATATTTGTACATCATATAAACATTCTACATTAAACCGAAAACACAATATAAGCAGATGCATTAACAAGAAATACATACACAATAATTGTGGAATACTTATTTTTATTGATATCTTTAAGTTAATATAAACTCTATCCTCCCTGCACACTCAGCTATAGAGCCTCTACCTATGCTACGACCTGAGAATAATTAGACACCAATGCTTAACTCCTCACACCATTCTTTGCTATCTCCCTAGAGCTTAGTTACTGAGCTCCTTTTTATACAATCGCATGGTCCGTGGACCATGGGTGGATCTTTATAGCTGATTTTTCACTTTACAAAATAAGGGCGAACAACCCTTTATGACTCTTGACACCTTCATGCTCCACAACCACAAAATGGATAGACTTTACAACTTTATTACAAAATTTTCCAAAACATGGGCTTTTAGCCCCAAAACTGTCCTTGGGGGAACACATTCCCAATAGGCCCCCAACACAAACATGGCGACTCACCCTCGAGTCACTCTGCAGGTGCAAAGATCTTGGCACGAAGACCTCCCAGCTTGACCTGTATGATGACAACCTCGTCAGTGCACTGTGTGGCTGCCTGCTTCACTTCTTCCACCAACTGCTCTGTTGCTGGTCCACAACTATAATCCTGAAGATTCTGCTGAGTTTCTTGTAGATTAGAAAGCTTTCCTTCAATAGTGGTCATGACCACATAAGCATAATCCAACTAGGGCTTCAAGCGCGCCTTCAACACTACCTCTTTGTGCTGCATTGCATCTACCTATTCTTTCAATGCTTTGGCCTTGTGTAGTTTCGCCAGTCTCTATGTGAGAGTGACGATGATTGTTTTACCTTTTACATCATCATAGCACTGATACAGTTCACATGCCTCTGTCTCTAGCTGTTGTACATTATGGTCCTCCTACAGGCTCATCAGGACCTCGAACAACTATTCAAAAAACCGTGTGTAGTCTGTCACTGCACTGTATAACACCGCTATCACCTTTGTGATAGCAGTTACATGCTATCACCTTTGTGGCAGAGTTAAAGGCTAGGCCTTCAACTATAAATTTTTAATCTGTAGGTTTAGCTCTAGCTGAACCTTAGCCAACTCTGTGCAAGCATCACGCACCCATGTAGCAAGCTTGTGAACATGCACCTCAATCAGTTCTCCCTCGAGAATAGCCAACTCTGAGACCATTCAGCATACCTCCTCCACGACCTGAACTATGCATTTGTTTTGATTAGTTACCTCGGTCATCGCGGTGATGGCAAAGTCTTGTTGCAGGGCCAGTTGCAAATTATTGATCTGTTGTTCACTAATTACCTGCGCAGTGCACTATTCACGGGCCCTCAGCTCCGCGATCACTCCATCCTGTAGTAAGTGGAGCACCTCGCAAGGGAGTGCTACCAAGTTGAACCCCACTCCCTTGAGGGCACTAATAATGGACCTATCAGCTTCACTTTCTGTGGTCATTGCTCCATCTGGCAGGACTATCACTCAGGAGACCTTCGCACGTAATATCTCGGCAGCTTATGAAGTACCGATAGTGAGGCTGGTGGACACCATGCTAGCCTGTGATGCATGGGTCTGCAGCTCTTGCAGACCTGTCTGGATGGCCCCCAGTAGTAGTTGTTACTGCTGCTTGAACTGTTGTAGTGCCTCAGTGGTGACATCCCACACAGTGTCTCCAATGTCATGTAAATATCCCTCTGTGAGGGTGATTGGGTCCAGCGATGCCTTACTGGCCTTGGATTTCTTCCTCGACCCCACTGTTTCTTGTTCCCTTAGACGCTTGATGCAGTTTGACGTTGTCTGTGGGTTTGCACCATGCTACTCTATTTGATCGTCCATTTCTTCCTCTATTTCAAGCGAAGGTGACCTCACACCTTTTTCAGTGCCATGCTCTATTTCACCTGTCTGCTTTTCTGTCTACTGGGTGGCATCGTGCTCCACCTAGGCCTTGTCAGCGACCTCCTTCTTACTTTTCTTATCTAGCTGCACCATCTTGAGCTTGACCTCCTCCTTTTTGTACTGCACAACGGACTTGTTCGACCCCACTGCCAAGTTTGAGGTAGTGCAGCACTCTGCTGGCCAATGATCAAGAACTGTATCAATCACATCATCCATTTCCAAGTAAGGCAAGTCATACCATGTCATCTCATGGTCCTTCCATGCCTTGATCATGTGAAATTTTTCCTTGAACTTTGCATACTCCTGCAGTTTGGTAAACACAGTAGGTGATAATCGCAGTTTGGGATTAATAGCCAAGAGGATTTTCATTTCCATCAAGATCCAAAAGATCTTTCTATCCTTGATGCATTGACCATCCTTGGTCACCCACAGTAAATCATACATCGCTACTTCTGGCAAGTTCAATGCGACCGAGGGGAATTGACTATCTTCCAATAGCTCCCAGGTTACCAGCAGAATAGACAACAAGAGCCATGCATAGTGGAAGGTCTTGTTGAGGTCCTGTGCCTCATAGCAGTTCAAAAGGAACTCACCACAGAGATAATGCACCCAATTAAACTGGACTCCTTCAGCGCATTGGGCTACAAGAGCGAGGACTAGTAACGACACTTCATCTACATGAAACTTCCTCATAACCTTTCCTGTCAAAATTTGTGTGGCCACCTTGACTATAGGATCACAGATAGTCGAGACGGCATAGCCTCGTGACTTCTTTATGAGCTTGAATTTATCCTTAATGGCCTCCATGAAGGCCTTCTCTCCACCTTTTCTTCCAAGCATCATGGCCGGATTTTCCCTTGTGTAAGGTAGTCATGTGATCCTATGGATCAATCTGTCGTTGATGGGTATTAGCTCCTCCAGCCACAGACATCCATCGTGCACCAAGCATAGTAGCTGCTTGATGAGAAATACTGTAATGGGGGTGCCATTGTAGTGTGACACCCATAGGGGGTTGAGCAAACCCTCCTTGTCTACTCCCCTGAGCCACTTTCGTGGTTCCAATGCAGTCATCCCAGTGGTTGTGTCAACAATGCAGTGCATTAGCTACTCTGTCGCTAAGTGCGAGAACTTCTCATGGTCAGCTTAGTTCCAATCTTCTAGTTTCAGCAGAGGAATCCACCCTAATTGGGGTCCTTCAAAGACAATTTCGTTTGGTAGCAGAGGTGTGTGCAAGGCGACCTTTCTTTTGTCAATGTCCACCAACACTTTGGTCTTTCCCTTGCACGGAGGGACATATTCAAGCAACTTAGTGATAGGGTCATAACCCTTGAATTCAACTTCCTCCACTTCCACGCCCAACTCCTCATCATCCATTGGGATGTCCCCAATTTCTTCCTTCTCCATCTCCAAGTTAATGGCTTTGCCCTTTTCATGTGCAGTGGGCTTGTCCTTCGATGGGCTTCTTCTCGGCAATGCGTGCACTAGTATCACAACCTACTTGCCCTTCTTATATTTCACACTCTCCTTGGTTAGGGTTGGCCTCACTCTAGGTGTCTGTGGTGATTTGTGAACTTTAGTTAATACCTCTGCAACCTCTGGAGTAGCTCCCTCTGCTTCCCTAACAACCTTCAGCACAACCCCCTTGACTATCATTGTTTCAGTATCCTTAGCTTCCAATCTAGGGATAAAATCAAGGATGAATTTGCGGTTCGATTCTGGGAATTGATCAAACACTAGGTAGTCGAATAATTCTTTGAGGAATGCATAGATCATGCATGTCTAGGAGCTCACCAACACAATTTTCAAAATGCCCAGTGTTTTTCATTGGGCCTCCACCTGTAATTTATAGGGCATTTTGAATTCAAATCCAACCGGCCCCCCCACGTTTGGTTCATTAATGCCAGTTTGGCAGCAGATTTCCAAGGATCTTACCCATAAAGTTTGTCTTAAATGTTGGCCTACCACTCCATTTGGCCACAGTCCTATCGTCAAATCGTGAACAGTGACTTTAACAATCACTTTCCAACTAACCTGTGTGATTTGTCCCTGGGTAGCACAACCCTCTCCACGTTGTCGCGAACCCTATGATATTTCCTCATCTCGCACAATCCTCTAATCATGTACTTCCCCAACCTAGGTAGTGTAGTTTATAGTCCCGCACCTCCTTTCAACTACCTGGAGTGCTAATACTATGCTACCCTCATATAGTCACGTGGCCCAGTGATCATCGGTGTATGGCTTCAATTAGCTGCCATTCACCTTTCTTGGGAAGGGATCTCTATTCAATTTAACCAACTGAATTGCTCCATCATCGGTAATATCCTTAATGAAATAAGGCCCTAGCCAGTGCAATCTGAACATCACTGGAAATTCATCAAACTTACTATCATATAACAAAACCAGATCATCTACCTTAAAGGTGCGCAATTTAATGTGCCAATCATGCCATGCTTTTCCGCGTTGCTTTTATTGATCTAAAGATGATCTAAGGATGTCATTGATGTCAACCCAAGCATCACTAGGGGCTACCCTAATATTGCAAGGGAATTTTGACTTAACAACTTACTGTATTTTGAGTCAGGGATCTTCTAGATAGATTATACTTGTCGATATGTTTCCGTTGATATATGGCACACCAACTAATTCTTCACGGTTTGAGAGATATTCATGTTTGAAGTTAGTAACCCCAGTTAGTGGGCTAAAATCCTATGGGGTTGTGGCATGGCAATCATAATTGGTTTTAGTCATTGAACAGTCATTAATTAATTATTTTTTAAGCTCCTAAAATCCCTCCAACATTCTCTATAAAAGCCCCTCTCAACTCTATAAAAAGAAATCTCATATATCCTCGAAATGTAGTGATTGTGGAATTTTCGCTATAACTTCCATTCTGCAAAGTCTTAGATTTTGAAATTAAAACCCATTTGATAAGCAATCTTGATGAACGTTGTGACTGATTTTACGATCTTGTTTCACTATATTTTCATAGATATGATCTATGGAAGTTAGGGTTTTTGCAAGCTGCTGAATCTCATATCAAAACGCTGACCTTGGGAAAATCGTCATAACTCTCTATCTGGGAAGAGGATTGGAATTATGTAAAATGTGACAGATATTTCATGGAATATAGTTTTCTATGTATCAATTGCAGAGCCAAAGCAGGAAACAGTGAGACATGGCATGTCGTACAAGTTCTATCTTCTGAACTAGTCCATAATTAGGTCGATGTGAGAGATTGGGCATAACTTTGCCTTGAAGAGTCCAAATCGGGTCAGACCTGTAGCATTGGAAATAAGACTGATAGGGTTTCTATAGGACTGAATATCACATGTTGTGGATTTGAAATTGCAGAGATACATCAGATTAAATATCGTGCTCCAAGAAGGCAAGGAAAACTAGATCAAGTGTTGTCAAGGGGTGCAAAGGACCAGACTTTCTAGGGCAGCAAAGAGCAAGGTGCAACAAAATGATGTAGCAAAGGTAAGCTACAAGTAAGTATCTTCTATATATGCATGTTCATCTCTTAATTGCATTAGGTTCTTCGTATTCTAATTTGTTGTTTTTGTTTAGCATTGACATATGCTCTGCAAGATGAGGTAAGTTTTGCTATTATCATGTCATGGGTATTTGCTTGAAGAATTTTTGCAGGGATTATATATTCATCAAGAAGAGACTCAATGCATAATCTAATGTTCTGAGGAATGAGAAAGGGTAGCATGACAAGAGCATCAATAAAGGTGTATAACAACATCAAGAAGTTCACCACATGAAGTCTTCAAGTGGGCAACACTACATACAGACATTGTATAAGTATGATTGTACAGAGTCATTGTAAAAGCATCTTTGTAAAAGTTGTACAAGTGTTTATCTGCCAAGAGTTGAAGAGGAAGTGTCGAGAGGTATAGGATCATCATTAGGTGGTTGTGTCATAGTTGGGGTTATGGTCTAGTGTGTCATCTTCTTCTACATCATTCTATATCATTGTAAAGTGGACCATTTTTCTTTGTACGGGATTCCATTCTTCTTTTATTTTTCTATAGGGTGGTAGGGTGGTGCTAGGCTAGTGCAGGAAGTCACCAATAGGTTCAATCCTTTGAGAAATTCTTGGTGGTAGGGTGGTTCTAGGGTGAATTGTAGCTCATTGGGTGTTGGGGGATCTGTTCAGTTAACCATTTAAGAATCTCGAGAATTGGAGTGTCCATCCAGTGGGACATGGAGAAGAATGATTTTCTAGATTCTAGGAAGTTGGAGCTTTCTTTTAAAATTGGAGTTGAATATTAAAGAACTATTAGAAAAGCATTGGGTGGATTTTGACCTAAAGGGGGTTTTCCACCTAAAATTTTCGTGTCTCATGTGTTCTTTTATTCACTGTTGTTACTGCATAAACATTAATGAAAATTGAAGTTTAACTAATGCTCTGAAAAGATTTAAAAGTGCTAATTTCTAAGGAATACCGATTCACCTCCCCTCAGTATTTTCAACAATTGGTATCAGAGCTTGGTTCCTTCAATATCAATTTAATAACTGGAAGGAGATCATGGAGCATACCAAGAATGGTGTACCTCTATTCAATGGAAATAATTATGCACTCTGGAAAGGAAGAATGGATGTTTATCTCTTGGCACAAGGTTACGAAGTATGGGGACACTATTCAAAATGGATTTACAACAACCGCGGATAAAGAAGGTAAGAAGAATTTGGTAAATGATGCAAAAGAAGAGAATATTATTATCAGTGGACTTATCGAATCTTCTTATCATAAGGTTTTGGTTTGTAAAACCACCAAAAATGTATGGGACAAGATTCAAAATATATATGCAGGTGACTCAAATGTCAAAGAAGTAAAGCTTCAAAACTATAGAGAAACATTTGAGCAACTCAAAATGAAATAATATTACAACATTGTTGCATACTTCCAACACGTTGATCAAATAACCAACACTCTGGAAGGATTGGGAGAGCCTATTGACAAGAAGGCTATTATATGAAAGATTCTTAGAGTGTTACCAAGAATATTTAACCCAAAGGTATTGGTCTTAGAATATAGTGAAAATCTGGACAAACTTAGCAAAGAGGAATTACGTGGAGTTCTCATGGCATATGAAATGGGACTTGATGAAGAAGAGGGCACTTCGCATCTAGAAACTGCATTTGCTGCATCTAAGAAAACCAATAAGGACAAATAACCTTCAAAGCCAAAGACATGCACTTGCACCTACAAGTGTGAAGAAAAGGAAGATGACTAAGAAGGTGTTTCGAATGGAGAATATGCTTACTTTACGAGAAAATTAAAAATTGGTAAGGGAAAATTCAAAGGTAAACTTCCATTGATATGTTTTGGTTGTGGTGAGGTTGGGAATTTCGCAGCAAAATGTCCGAACAAAAGTGATGGAAAATCAAAAGGAAAGACAGGATTTAAGAAATTCAACAAGCAAGGCAAGAAGAAAGGATTCAAAAGGAACTTTATTTCTAAATAAGATAGCTCATCATCTAATGAAGATAGTGACAGTGAAGAAGAAGCCAATGAGAGAGTATTTTTTATGGCCAAGCACAATAAAAAATAGGTATCAAACAACGAAGAAGAAGGGTTGACCATAAAATAATTTTCTAAGGAGGCAGTCAATCTTATAAAAGAGCTCAAGGCTAAGAAGATCTGTTCCAATAATCTTGAAGAACAAGTTCAAGGTCTCAAAATTGAAGTTGAAGAACACAAATGTATTGAAGAGTCACTTCAAAAGAAGTTGGAATAAAGCAACCAAGAAAGGGAAGCATTAGAAGCCAAAGTAATCTCGCTCCGTAAGGAAGTGAAGAAGGTAAAAACTGTCCAAAACTATTCCAACAGCTCAAGGATGTTGGAAGAACTCATCAACAATCAACGATCTTGCAACGACAAAACTGACCTCGGTTACAAAGAAGAAGAATTATGACCTTCTACAACAAAATTCAATGAACCTATGAGATTTGACAGGCATGTAGACTTCATTGAATAAGATTCGCAAGAACAGGCCTAGAAGACAATCCCTCGACAAATATTTCCATCCACGTACCAACATATTTTTCATGGCTATTGTTATTCATGTCAAAATTTGGTCATAAAGCTATAGAATGTCTCACATACCCTAGGAACCAATACAATTCCAGGAGATCTTTCAAATATGAACCTCCTAGGGCTCAATGAAACATCAATAAATTTGAACATTTAAGAAGTAATATTGAATGTTACAAATGTAGAAACTTTGGACACATAGCCAGAGATTGCAAACTTGAAAATCCTCCAGAAGATTCTTCGAAGCCACAGAACGAATGAACATGGAAGAAGAAGAACATTGATAATTGTGCTCTCGCTCTCAAGGCTCAAAACAAAAAATATGTGTGGTATGTTGATAGTAGTTACTCAATGCATATGACTGGAGATAGAAAGAAATTTGTATCTCTGAAAGAGAAGAAGGATGGAACCATGTCCTTTGGAAATGATGATATTCAAATATTATAGGATTAGGTATTGTCAGTCTCAGAAGCAAAGATGCTCTAGCCAAGAATGTTCTATTGGTTGAAAACATGAATCACAATATGCTCAGTGTTGGACAAATGTGTGATCAAGGACACATAATGCTATTCAACTCCACAAAATGTGAATTCAGGAAAGGCATGTATGGTAAAATTGTGGCTACAACAAGTCAAGCTCCAAATGAAATATATGTTCTGGATGAAGCAACTAAAGCATGTCTACTAGATAAAGAAGATGAAAGCTGGTTATAGCACAAACGAATGGGTCACATAAACATTGACAATCTTGTCACGATAAGCCAAAAGGAAGTAGTAGGAGAAATATCGAAGATATCAAAACCTTCCAACACACTATGTGAAGCTTGTCGGCATAGAAAGTAGGCAAAATGCATATTTAAAACAAAAGAGCACTTTGCATCACATCCATTGGAATTGATACAGACTGATCTATGTGTTCCTATGGGAACAAAAGGCTTAAATGGAGAATTATATTTCATGTTAATGATAGATGACTATACCAGGATAACAACCATCAGTTTCCTAAAGAAAAAATCTAAAGCATTTGAGTGCTTTAAGATATACAAGGAGTTGGTCGAAAATGAAATTGATTTAAAAATAAAGTGTCGAAGATCAGATAATGGTAGAGAATTCACTTCCAAATTATTTAAGCAATACTGTCATGAAAATGGAATAAAAAGACAATTTTCAATAGCATGAACACCTAAGCAAAATGGAGTTGTTGAAAGAAAGAACAAAACCATACAGGAAATGGGTAGAACAATGCTAAAGGACTCAAAAATGGATGAAAACTTCTAGGCTCAAGCGATTGATACGAAAACCTTCATTATCAATAGAATTATTCTTAGGAATAACTGCAATAAGACCCCATATGAATTATGGAAAGGAAAACTAGCTAATGTAAAATATTTCAGAATCTTTGGAAGAAATGTTATATCAAAAGAGAAAATCAAAAGTTGGGTAAGTTTGAATTGCGTGTTGATGAAGGTATCTTTGTTGGTTACTCATGCAAGAGAAATGCCTATAAATTCTATAATCTAAGATGGAAACATATAGTGGAGAGTGTGAATGTTACATTTGATGAAGATAGTGTTCTAACGAATATTGATGAGGATCTAAAATCTTTGAAACTTGAGACAAAGGTTGAAAAAGGTACAGAGAAAATTCTAGAACAAGAAGCAACTGTCAACCAAGAAGAAGTAAATAATAGTCAACAAGATATACAGGAATAACAACAAGAAGCTCCTCAAAAGAGAACAAAATAATGGATTCAAAAAAACCATACATCAAATCAAATCATTGGTGAGATAAATGAAGTAACTGGAAGAAGAAAAGGTTGACAGCTTCGTTCATCACAACAAGCTCACATTGCTTTTCTATCAACCTTTGAGCCTAGTATTTTTTAAGAAGCCAACCATAATGAACATTGGGTAGTAGCTATGAATGAAGAATTGGATCAAATCAAGAAGAATAACACCTAGGAATTAGTTCCACAACCAAAAGATAAAAATGTCATTAGGACTAAATGGGTGTTCAGGTACAAATTGAATGAACATGGACAGGTTACCAGAAACAAATCAAGATTTGTTTGCAAAGGCTATGCACAAGCGGAAGGAATTGATTTCGACGAAACATTTGCACTAATTTCTAGAATGGAATCCATTCGGATGTTTCTAGCCTATGCATGTTCAATAAAAATAAAATTCTACCAAATTGATGTTAAGTCAGCATCTCTGAATGGAGAATTAGAAGAAGTTTACATCAAACAACCTAAAGGTTTTCTACTATCATAAAAAGAAGACTATGTTTGCATGTTCAAGAAGGTTTTATATGGTCCCAAGTAGGCTCCCAGAGCATGGTATGCTCATCTTGATAAATATCTATGTCAAGAAGATTTCAAGAAAGGTACTACTGATAGCAATATTTACGTACAAATAGAAAAGGGTAATTTAAAAATCGTTGAGGTATATGTGGATGATATAATCTTGGTAGAAATGATGATCGAATAAGTAAGAACTCTACTAAAAATATGCAAAGTGAGTTCTAGATGTATTTACTTGGTGAGTTGACATACTTCTTAGGGCTTCAAATATATCAACAAGAGAAAGGAATATTTATATGTCAAGCCAAGTACATCAAGGAAATGCTCAATAAATTCAAAACAAAAGATTGCAAACTCGTCCTTACTCTGATGGTAACAGGTTGTAAATTGAGGATAGAAGACTCATCTAAGGATGTGGATCAGATGTTTTATAGATCTATTAGTGGTAGTCTTCTATATGTAATAGCCTCCCGACTAGATGTTAGGCAAGCAGTTGGACAAGTAGCAAGATTCAAAGCAACACCAAAATAATAAAATATTATTTCTGTCAAAAGAATTCTTCGATATCTAAAGGGCATAACAGAATATGGCTTGTGGTATCCCAAGGGAAACAATCTCATTATTCAAGCCTCTACAGATGTAGATTGGGCAGGAAGCATTGATGATCGTAAGAGTACTAGTGGAGCAACATTCTATCTAGGTGGTTGTCTCATATCATGGTTGAGAAGAAAGCAAACCTCAATCTCATTATCTACAATGGAAGCAGAATACATTGTAATGGCATATTGTTATACTCAAGTCCTTTGGATGAAACAAACTCTGAAAGATATTCAAGTACAATTTAGTGAGCCTATTTCCATCTTCTGTCATAACACTAGTGACATCAACATCTCCAAGAATCCTATCATGCATTTAAAAACAAAACACATTTTGATAAAATATCATTTTGTTAGAGAACAAGTTGCTAAAAAGAATATCAAACTTGAATATGTTGGTACAAAAGAAAAAATTGTTTACATCTTCACTAAATCTTTATCTCGTGAAGCATTTGAATATCTTCACCAGAATCTTGGGATTCTCCCAAGTTCTCATTAGATTTTCCTTGTTCAGAAAATAAAGGTGGAGTGGAAGTGTGTACAAGTTTGGAGGATGGTTGTGTGTCAGGGGGAGTTACCCTTTGAAATTGATGTCAAAGGGGGGGAGAAGGCAATAAGAAGAGGTACCCTGATTGTAGGGGGAGTAGTTGTGTTGCCATCAATTCCAATGGGGGAGATTATTGATATAAAGATGATTTGAGGTTTTCATTGATGTTAACCCAAGAAGCACCAGGGGCTACCCTGATCTTGCAAGGGAATTTTTACTTGTAAAATTACTCTATTTTGAGTCAATCACCTTCTATATAGATTCTAATCGTCAATATGTTTCCGTTGATATATGGCATGCCAAGTAATTCTACACGGTTTGAGAGATATTCATGTTTGAAGTTAGTAACCCTAGTTAGTCGGCTAAAACCCTATGGGGTTGTGGCATGGCACTCATAATTGGTTTTGGTCATTGAATAGTCATTAATTAATAACTTTTTAAGATCCTAAAATCCCTCCAACATTCTCTATAGAATCCCCTCTCAACTCTATAAAACGAAATCTAATATATCCTCCAAATGTAGTGATTGTGGAATTTTCGCTATAACTTCATTTCTACAAAGTCTTAGATTCTAACATTAAAACCATTCGATTCAAAATCCTGATGAACATCGTGACTAAGTTTCCAATCTTGGTTCGCTATATTTGTGGAGATATGATCTGTGGAATTTAGGGTTTTTGCAAGCTACTGATTTTCATCTCAAAAAAGTGCCCTTGGGAAAATTGTCATAACTCTCTCTCTGAGAAGAGGAATTGAATTCTGTAAAAAGTGGCGGAGAACTCACAGACTGTAGTATTTTTTGTATCAATTTTAGAGCTAAAGGAGGAAACAGTGACATGTCGAACAACGTACAAGTTAGCTCTAATGAACTAGCACATAATTAGGTCATTGTGAGAGATTGGGCATAACGTTTCCTTGAAGAGTCCAAATTGGGTCAAACCTGTGACATTGGAAAGAAGAATCAGAGGGCTGCTACAAGATTGAAGATCACATGTTGGGGATCTAAAATCTTAGAGACACATCATATTAAATATCATGATCCTAGAAGGCAGGAAAAACTAGATCAAGTGTTGTCAAGGGGTGCAAAGGACCAGACTTTCTAGGGCAACAAAGAGCAAGGTGTGCCAAAATGATGTACCAGAGGTAAGCTACAAGTAAGTAGCTTCTATATATGCATGTTCATCTCTTAATTGCATTAGTTTCTTTGTATTCCATATGGTTTTTTTTGTTTAGCACTAACATATGCTCTGTAGGATGAGGTAAGTTTTGTTATTATCATGTCATGGGTATTTCCTTGATGACCTTTTGCAAGTACTATATATTCATCAAGAGAAGAATCAATGCATAATATAATGTTCTAAAGAATGAAAAAGGGCAGCATGACAAGAGTAGCAATCAAGGTGCAGAATAGGAACAAAAAGTTCGCCATATGAACTCTTAAAGTGGGCAGCACTAGATACAGACATTGTAAAAGTATCATTGTACAGAGTCATTGTGAAAGCATCTTTGTAAACGTTGTACAAGTGTCTATCTGCCAAGGGTTGAAGAGGCAGTGTTGGCAGGTCTAGGATCATCATTCGGTGGTTGTGTCATAGCTAGGGTTATGGCCTAGTGTGTTGTCTTCTTTTACATCATTCTATATCATTGTAAAGTGGACCATTTTCCCTTGTACGAGAGTCCATTCTTATTTTATTCTTCTATAGGGTGGTAGGGTGGTGCTAGGCTAGTGCATGAAGTCACCAATAGGTTCAAGTTTGTGAAAACATTAAGGTGGTTGGGTGGTGCTAGGATGAGTTGTAGCTCATTGGTTTTTGGGACATCCGTTTAGTTGACTACTAAAGAATCTCAGGCATTGGATCATCCATCCCATGGGAGTTGGAGAAGAATGCTTTTCTAGATTCTAGGAAGTTGAAGCTTTCTTTTCAATTGGAGTTGAAGATTAATAAATTATTAGAAAAGCGTTTGGTGGTTTTTGACCCTGAGGGGGTTTTCCACCTAAAATTTTTGTGCCTCCCGTGTTCTTGTATTCACTATTGTTACTACATAAACATTAATGATAATTGAAGATTAACTAATGCTATGAAAATATTTAAGAGTGTTAATTTCTAAGGAACACTGATTCACCCCCCCCAGTATTTTAAACAGCTTTTGGTCCTGTTGGTGAAATTCATCCACAAATCTCTCTTCCTCAAGCTCAGCAAGTTGCACAAGCCTGTCTTCCAGGGCTCTGTGATCCACCATATCTGTGAGTGCCACTATGTGTAGACTAGGAACAATGTATTCCATGGGAATCATTGCTTAAACACCATATACAAGCCTAAAGGGTGTCTATCGAGTCAACCTTTTGCATGTCGTCCGATAGTCCCACAACACTACAGGTATATGTAGGTCCCAATCACTTCGCTAAGAATTGAAAACCTTGTTCAATGCATTCTACAACACCTTATTAAATGCTTCCACCATCCCATTACACTGTGGGTGATAAGGCATGTTTTTTTAAAGATGTACTTGTAATTCCTCCGTCAACACACTGATCATTTCCTTCAAAATGTGTGTATCATGATCACTCATCAAAATATTTGGAAACCCAAATCACATCAGTACATACTCAAAGAGGAACTTCGAAGCAGTGACACCTGTGAAATCCTTCATAGGCTGTTCCTATGCCCATCGGGTCAAATACTCAAATCGTGTCCATAATGTATCACGCTCCTGTCTTCTTTCCTATGGGCTGAATGGGTCCCACAAAATCTATCACCCATTTCTCAGAAGGTTGCAACATCATTTGTGGGTTCAAAGGAAAATCATCTCTCCATGATGGCTTCCTTTAACACACCTCACACGCCTTGCAGTAAGCTTTTGAATCCTGATCAAAGGTTGGCCACCAAAACCCTACACATAGAATCTTCTACGCAGTCGCCCTTCCTACATAATGCCCTCCCACGATGCCCCCAGAACACCAGTGAGGATACTGTTCCTTTCAAACTCTGGTACATATCATTGTAATACTTCATTAGATCCTATTTTGTACAAATGTCTAGAAATTATAGAAAATTCTGTTGCACGCACCACTAGCTCCTTTTGCTGGATGGTGTAGCCTTTTAGGGCAGCTCCTGTTGTTAGGAAGTGTATGATGTCTTCAAAGTGACCATCTGTGATGTGCACGATAAATAGCTCCATGTGAAGCAATCCCTCCTCCAAATTAGTGTGCTCTTACCCTATTTCGATGTGCAAAAAATGGTCTAGTACTACGTTCAGTCATCCAGGCTTCACAATAACCTCAAAATCATACTCCTAGAACAATAACAACCACCTATAGATTCACCTCCCCAACATAGGCTTATTGACCAAGTATTTCAACGCATAATGATCTGTATACATCTTAAAATTTCCACCCAACGAATAGTGTCTAAACTTTTGGAGCACATATACGATGGCTAACCCTTTGTGGTCGATGGTGGAATAGTTCTTCTCAGCCTTAGATAGCCTCATACTTGTGAATGCTATAGGATGGTCCAATTCTCTTCTGTTATCCAGTGTCAGTACTACTTCTACCCCTATTCATGATGCGTCTACATGTACATGAAAATCCTTCTTCCAATCCATGAAGACTAAAATCAGTGTCGTGACCATTTTTCCTTTCAATACATCCAATCTTTTTGACAATCATCATTCCAACAGAACGTGACATCCTTTTTCAACAACTTTTCCATAGGTGCAGTGATCTAGGCATAGTCCTTGATAAAATTCCTATAATACCAAGTATGTCCTAGGGTTGTGCATAACTGTTTCACACTCCTCAGTGCCTTGAAGTTAAGCATCACTGCGATCTTCGCAGGATCTACCATCAATCCCTGTCTACAAACCACTTGACCCAGCAGAGTCCCAAAAGGAACACAAAACAATATTTCTTCAAATTGAGCGCAATCTGGTACCTTCGACAAGTATCTAACATTAGGTGCAAACTTGCTACATGGTCTTTTACCAACTGAAACACAGTATAGTCATCAAAGTACACCTCTAGAAACTTTTGAATGAATTCTTTGAATGTAGCAATGACTATGCATGAAAAAATCATAGGCGCATTCTTCAATCTGAAAGGCTACTATACAGTGTACTAAAAGCATCCCCACTCAGTCGCGAAGGTCATCTTTCTTCTATCCTTAGGTGTGATTTTGATGTGATAGTACCCAGAGAACCCATCAATGAAGGAGTATGCTTCCTGGTCACCTACATTATCCAATACCTCATTAGTGAATGAAGTCGGTAAGGGATCATGTACGCAAGTGACATTCAACTTCCTGAGATCTATGCATATCCTTATTTCATCCTTCTGCTTCTTTTCCTGTACCACCATTGGGCTTACCCAATCAAATTCTTCTATGGGCTTAATGATGCCTTCCGTGAGCATCTTGTCTAGATCTAAGTGGACCTTCTTCTTATACTTCGGATTGAGATGGTAAGGTCTTTGCTTAAATTACTTTGCGTCAGGTTTTAATGTGATCTTCATAAGTCCCAGGTCTCCTATTATCCCCTTTAATTCCATGAACTTGGTAGGGAACGAATCTTGGTATTCGCAGAGCAATTTGGTGACCTTATCTACCATCACACCATCCTAGTAATCTCCAATATTCACGAATTTGAGCTCCGGATCCATACCAATATTTACCTATTTTTTTTTCATTGGCGCGGTTATATCAAGATTCTCAATCTGTAGTTTGTCTACCTCGTGGTGACCCTCAGTTTCAAGGATATTAATCTTTCGTGGATCCTCATATTCTTCTTTAGCAGTCACATTATATCATTCCAATGCATGGCTCAGCTGCTTAGTCCAATTGGGTTGAATCAGATCCAAAGGATCCTACAATATCCTAAAGATTGCTACTTTAACTTATTATAGAGCTTCGTCACTATAGTCAAACCCATCTTCAAAGCTGAATGTCATTAGGAATCCTTCGCACAGAATATCCCATTCACCTGTACCATGGTAGAGCTCTGTTTCCAAGTACCAGTTCATCGGGATGGTATCCAAGGTGTGATAAAACAAGTGCACCCATTAAGGTTGGGACTTTGCTCCATAAAGCTTAGCCCATTTGGCCATGTGTGTTTGCAGATCATCCTTCCCATCATATTTGTCTGTCACTCATACCTTCGACTTCCCAAAGTGTGTTTGCATCATCCTTCTACACTTGAACCAATCATCAAAGCTACCCTTGTCTGTACCCCACCATCTCACAGGTGTAGCACGCAGTGCCCTGTCCAAAGCTTGGAAGTGCTATTTCTTTGGTAATTCCCTCTCTAATGCATCCAAAAATACATCTACATCATTCATGCCATCGTAAGTGGGTAGATTTCTTACCTCTGATGATACATAGCACAGCGACCAGGTCATCATGTTACAACTCAGTGTGGTTACTTCATGTAGTCAATTTTGCTAGTGCTCTAATTCCTCATCATATTCTGAGGTGCAGGAACTCTCACACTCCAATGTAATTCATCCATCCACTATTAGATTCACCCAATCTTGGTCTTACACTGTTATTTTATATATGCAGTCCAAATCGTCATCACTTTTGTAACTGCATACTAGTTCAGTATAGTGAGATCCTTGAGCAGGATCTAGGGGTATTATTACATGAAGCGATTTCTTTTCAATTATCATATTTCACTTCTTTAGGTTGATTACCCCATTCATGTCAGTAGCCTAATCAATGCCAAGGAGTGTAGGGTAGGGGTTGCTATTAGCCACAATTTCTATCACTTCAAATTTAGCTAATGTGCTCGCACCTTCAATATCTACAGTTACTCCTTGTAGTTGTCCCATGGGGATGATCTTCTGTTGATCTTCCATCCTTAATTGAATTGGAGATCACTGCAACGTGGGTCTTCCCATCCTCTCCCAAGTCTACTTCAGTAAAATGTTCGTGTCTGACCCCAGATCTAGAATAACCTGATCCATTTCATATTCTCCTATCTACGTGGTCAGTCTCATCTCTCATCCTGTCCTTTCTTTATGCTTACCAATCTTCCATACAACACGCGGTTCACCCAGAGTGTTTCCGGTGCATCTATTTATAAGCTCCTGTAACCCCTTCAAAGCCTTTCTATCACACAACAGCTTCATGCAAGTCTCTAGAAAGGTGGTAACCATAGAAGGGTCCATTTCCTGATTATGCTTATCCCCACTCCCTGAGGTAGAGGTGCCAGTGAAGCTCTTCTTTGCTTCCATTAATGTTCTGTGTGTGCGCTCCAAATCAAATTGAGCCTCCTTTGCTAGAGCTTTGCGAACCCATGCACTATCTTCAGGTTGTTTCCCCTTATCATCACCCATTTCAATTCCACTTCGGAGCACTATATTTCGATTTAGATTCTCTTCACAAGGCTCAGCCCTCGTCATCTGTGAGTTCTGAGTTAGCTGATGTGGTAGCACCCCTTTTTCAAGTATCCTTGCTATCAACATAGGATAGTCCTCTGTCTCATGATCAAACTGAGTACAATATTTGCAAGATGGACACATTGGGTTAGTGAATTCATGGTCATAGTGTCCTGGTCCTACATAATTGCATTAGATCAGCTATCCCCAACCTCTGCCAAGTCCTCCTCCACCTCGACCTCATCCATGCCTCTAAAACCCTCCTCGCGCCTTCCCAGTGCTCTGGTTAGGAGGCCATGTTTCTACCTAGACTCTATAGGTGGGTATTCTTTCTATCATCAATTCATAACTTCGTCAGTTGCACTCATCATGCCCTACCGACCTGCATAAGCTGTAGAACAATTGTTGCGGTGTTTGTACAAACTTCTGCAGCAAATGGAAATTATCAGTTGTATGTCTCCTTACTATCTGACATATAGCGCACCACAACATAAGCCCAGCGCTCGGTTTTGCTTGGGCTTCTGTCCTGAAAGGCATCAGCTCTCCTCCTACAATATAGTTCAAAAAGACCGAGTAATGATCTTTGTCATGCGCATGACCTTTAAATTACAGGAACCATATTTCTTTGCGCACCTCCAGTCGAACTATTCTATCCTACTTCAAACTTTTCATTTCAAGGCAAATATTTTGCAACTGCTCATGGAAATACTAAACCCCTAGATTCAGATCTTACATCCATGTTTCATGCAGTCTTATGGTAATCTCCAAGGCCTCTGCCTAAGTTATAATCTTCTGTTGTGATAGTGCAACCCTTAGGCGAGGTAGGAGCAAAGCCATGAACCATTTGCGGTGTTACCCATCTGTCAAGTTCATATTGGCTTCATGGATTTTACACTTCAATCTCTGATCCAATTCCCAAGGTGTCTGACCTAGTTTCATCACGATTTCCTTAAACCTCACAATCGATTATGCCTTGGATTTAGGCCTACTGAACTCTTTATTTAGTGTGGTCTGGATCTCTACCAACCTAGCGTTTGGGTTATCATTAGCATACTTGATGTACCAAGTTAGCGCGCAATCTTGCAAAGCACTAACCAATGTTTCCTTCTTCATGTGATCATTTATGATGCCTTGAGCTTCTTATACAAATTTCACAACAAACCAAAACTGGTCCGGGTCCTCATTTCCCAAGCCCTTAAACAAAGGAAACTTCACTAAATTTTCCATGTTGAACTGCGTTGGAGGTGGTGGTGGTATGGGTGAAGTCGTAGGTGACAGTTGTGGGAATCCCTGTCTTATTTACTGAACTACACTCTGCAGAGAAGCCTACGCTACTCCCTGTTCATCACTCAACAGTAGTGAAATCAGTGGGCTATATTCAGGACCCTTTCTTCCTTCATTTATGTAAGTCTTTCCACTTCACATAACTTCGAACATCAAGGTAGCTACATAACCCATTTTTCGCACAATAACATCTTAATCTAGGTATTTAAAGACTTCAAGTACTTACCTTGTGGACCTTTGAAAAAACATCTCTTCGCCTCGATGTAAATAACTGAGGTATTGACCTCAAATTTAGTCATGAATTCTCCTATAATGCGATCGATCCAATAATCGACAATAGAGGCGATCTTATCCTCAGTGGCTTCGAGTCTCTGTACTAACTTCGAGGTCTAGACAATAGGACCATCAAGTCTCCACCTTCCTTGGTGATCCAAGTGGATATTGGTGGCCACCAGCTAATTCCACTTGGATCCCCTCTAGTGATTCTTACAATTTTTTTCAGTTTCCTTAATTATAGCACAATTTACTATTTTTAGCAGTTTTTTCGGGTCCTAAACTTCCGGAGCCGTTTTGAGGCCCTAAACGACGTTTTTTGGGAAATATACCGCCAACAATTTTTTTTGTCTAAAAATTGTCTTTTCCGTCGTAGTCCTCGGAGAAATCTTTCCAATGGGCTATCATGTACATCAAACGGAGATAATATGACCAATTCGCGACCCCGGGAATTTGATGTACCAACTTACCCAAAAACAGGGCCCACAATTTGGCGTTTCATCTTCTAGGGTCAGGTTTTGGAATGTGAAGGGTTTTCCATTGTTTCTCAACAATAAATAGGCCTTCGAGCCTCATTGTAAGATAGTTCAGAGGCATGTAGCCACACATCTCTTCTCAGAGATAAGCTGCCATCGCCCTAGCTGGTTTATTTCCATTTCTCGTTGTAAGCATATTTCAGTATTTTCCATTAATGAAATGAAGTATTATTTCCGCTGCATCTTTGTGTATATGGTTATCCCTGTAATTTGTTGTGTTCCTGTTTAAGTCTGGATCAGTGGTATCAAAGCGGTCTGCTTTTTCTCTGTTTTTCTTTGCATGTCCCCAACAAGGTCAGGATATAAGGAGTTAGGGCTTGAGCTGGTCGAACCTTTGCAAGACCAGCCTCGCAAATCCCGACGGCCTCCAATGGCGGATGAGAAGAAAGATGAGGGAGCAGGAGATCATATCAAAATCTTGATCGAAGAAGCCCTCGAGCGACAACGGAACGCAATGATGGATATCTTTTCCCAAATCCTTCAGCGGCTAGCCAAAAGTGACGCATCAGCTTCCAGCAGCTACTCTGGAAATGCCACCCCCTTTAAGGTACAAGTTAATTTTGAAAACCCCATATTCGAGGGTCAAATAGACGCAGATGTTGTAGATAAATGGTTAAATCTGCTAGAGGGTTATTTTTCTGTTAATGAATTTTCGAGTTGGGAAAAGATCATTTTCGCTCTTCTCAAAGCAGCCCCCCACGTCAAGGACTGGTGGGAAACCTACTGCAAGCAGAAGGATGAAACTACAGGCTCGCTATTTTCAGCCACACCCACCTGGAATTCATTCCGGGATGCCATTAAGGATCAATACTACCTTGTTGGAAGCTATGAGGATGAATACATAAAGTGGACCATGCTGCGGCAGGGAAGGGATCAAGATGTGCCGGAGTTCACCAATATTTTCCATACCCTTCGCACGAAGTTGGGTATCAAGGATTCGAAGCAGCATTTGATACTTAAATACTGCAGCTACCTGCACAAGTACATCCAGGAAGAAATGGAATTCCTGAACATCTCCTCTCTCGGCATAGCATACCGATATGCCGTCAAGATCGAGCAGAAGTTTAAACAAAAGAAGCGATACTTTGGATCTGTGAATCCAAAGCAAGGGAAAGGTGCCCCGAAACCACAAAACAAAGGACAAAGCCAAAGTGGAGAAACCCAAGGCAACCCGCCAAAGCTACAAGCAAAGAACAGTGTCGCAAAGCCGAAAAAGGACATGGGAAAATGGTGTGAGTTCCATAAGAGCTCCACTCACAACACAAGTGAGTGTTGGGCGAAGCAGTCACTGGTGGGTGAGCTAAAGGTTTCAGAATCAGATGCAGGTTCCGAATTTGAGTCAGAACTCGACAAGGGGAATGAAAAAGGGAAGCAAATCATTGATGCAGATCCCAACGCCACTATTGCTACTGCCAAGATCCAGAAAAATGAACCCGAAGATCCAGAGGAGGAGGAGCGTCTCTTCCACTACGAGATGTGGGTAAGGGGTTCCCCGCTATAGTTCATTGTTGATAGCGGGAGCCAAAAGAACCTCATTTCGGCAGAGGTCGTGAAGCGGTTGGGCTTATCAACCACAACACATCCACAACCGTACACCATCGGGTGGCTGCACCAAGGACAGGATCTTCGCGTGAGCCAACATTGTCGCCTTCCATACAACATCAAGCCCTTCACAGATGAGGTATTGTGTGACATTGCTCCCCTTGAATTTTGTGATGTATTATTAGGAAAACTATACTTATGGAAGCGACATGTTGTGTATGAATCAAGGCCCCGTGTTGTTATTATTACGTTGGGAAACCAGTTGTACAGGATACCAGAGGTAGCACCGCCTACTTCCATCTCTTTGATTACTGCAAAACAATGCAGTAAGCTCATTTCCAAAACTAGAAAATTTATTTTCCTGACGATACACCCTCAAGGAAAGAAGAAGATAGTGGCCACAACCTCCAGACAGGGCCCCTCTACACGACAACTACAGATGGACAAGGTCGTGGAGGAGTACGAGGACATCTTCACCTCCCTCGTAGGGGTTCCTCTGCACTGTCAGGTCAAGCACTCCATCGATGTGACCCCAGGTGCGCAACTACCCAATGGACCAATTTATCAGCGCTCCATTCTGGAGAATGATGAAATCAAGAGGCAGATTCAGGAACTGCTGCAGAAAGGCCACATTTGTCCGAGCTCATTGCCTTGCGGGAGCCCAATTGTGTTGGTACAGAAGAAGGATGGGACTTGGAGACTCTGTATTGACTATCGGGAGCTGAACAAGATCACTGTCCGTAATAGGTACCCAATCCCAGGGATTGATGACCTCCTGGACCAACTAAAGGGGGAAAATATTTCAGCAAGATTGATTTGAAGTCAGGATATCACCAGGTACCGATCGAACCCTCTGATGTGTGGAAG
>APFE030222207.1:1191-19903 GCA_000404065.3 Pinus taeda
GATAGAGACATATTGCAGCAGGTGTTTTTCACCCACATTGGGTTTCCACCTTATATCTGGTGTTCTTTGATGTGACTGTCTGTTTTTCTTGCTCATTATTTCATGGTACTAATATGCAAAAATAATTCAAAGTGTAAATAAGGAAGATTTGTTAAAAGAACTAGATAATACTGATTCACCGTCCCTCTCAGTATTATTTTCAACATACTACTTGTGGAGTATCAAGGAAGGTATGTTCTGATGGTTATTTTAGTATCTTTTCGTTAGAACTTAAAAGCCTTTTGCATTAGAAACTTAGATAATGATGAGGATTTATAACGAAACACGAGAGATTAATAGGAAACACTGATAATTGTCATTCTTATGTGCAGGAGGGAGGAAAAACAGAAGGTGGCCATTCCAAAGGAAAAGACAAGGATGAGCTAATTGCTGTCCCTTTGACAGGAGACCGCAAGCAAACCAGATCAAAACAGATCAACGTAGGAAAGGAAGCGGAGATACCAGCATGGAGCAGAAAAGGAAAGAAGTGACGCGGGATTAATGATTCTACGAATCCCTCAGGATCTTAGATCCTAAGGGATCGATATTTTATCTATTTTCTATATCTATATATCTCTGCCATATTCCTTATATAAGGGACAACGTTGTTGGCTAGCGGAGAGGACTTTTTATGTAATTTCTTTTAAGGAAGATCAAGACTATGATCTTTATGTTCTATTGAAGACTTGAGTTCCTGTAATTCTATTTCATGCATTAATACAGACTTGTTTACTCTTTTATCTTTGATCCTGGATCAATCTTAAGCGGTGTATCCCTGGAGGCTAAGGGCCCGGCCCTGGAGGATACTTGCTCTTGTACCATTACGCGTGGTTTCTTTGTGGTTTGTTCGTAGACGTAATCTGGTAATCTGTTGTGTTTTAAGAACGTTATATTACATGCTCTGTTATGTTCAACTCGTTTCATGTTCCTATAAACCAAAGTCTTATATTGACGTTGTATCATGTTTCCAATCCTTTAAGTGTTGATTAATCTCTACAGGATGTTGTCACGTCATTACAGAGTTTATTGCAATTTTTCTTTAGCATTACAACAGTTATCTTGAAAGGTCTGATTTCATATGATTATTGAATGATACTATTTTCATCTTGAGATGCAATCGTATGCGTTTATTTAGATCAATAACGGAAGCAGATTAAGCACGTTGTGTTTGTAAGGTTTTGATCGGTAGTGTTGTTCCATAGTATTTGTACATCTCTTAAGATTGAAGGATTGATGTGTTGATTCGAGTGATTAAATAAAGTTACAACTTGATTAGCTGGGTTACTGCTTACTTCCATTGTTGTTCCATTCTAGTTGCTATTCCATTTTAATTGTTGTTCCATTTTAGTTATTGTTCCATTTCAATTGCTGTTCCATTTCCAGATTGCTAATTTGTTGTTTTATTTACTTTCCATTTCTTAAGGACAGTCTGAGGCTGTAGTGAGCATCAACATCTGCTCCCTAACTCCCAGACCTCTGATCTGCTCCCATCAGCTATGAAAGGGATGGGTTATTGCTACCGAACCCTTGGCTGATGTGCTTTTCTATTTCATTGCTATTTCCTTTACTTGTTGTTTCATTTCTATTTATTAAGGATGATCTCAGGCTATACTGAGCCCCAGCATCTGCTACCTAGCTCCCAGACCTCGGATCTGTTCTCATAAGTTACGAAAAGGATAGTTTATTGTTACCGAACCTTTGGCTGATGCAATGCTTGGTGTGATTTAGCCTTTTGAAGTAGTTGAGTTGTAGACACGCATTGATTTACTTTTGTAGTTTCTAAACAGCTGTACTACAAGCATTACTATGGCAAGTGCTAAGTCTCAGACTGAGACACTCTTTGAAATAGCAAGACGATCCCGGATTGACATATTAATGTGAGGTAACTAGAGGTGAAAGAGACCCTTTTTATATCTCTACATTTTGGCGCCGTTGCCGGCGAAAGAGTGTAGCCATTTGTTTTTTTCAGGGTAGTGTACGAACCTGCTAGGGAAGAATTGGGTTTTGAAAACGGAAGGTAAGAACCTACGTGTGGAGCATGTAAAAGCCCTGCTCCTTTGCCCGCTTTCCTACAGATTTGCTGCTATCTGCTTAAGAAAGATTTAGTAGTTAAATTGAGTGCATGACTAAGCAGAAAAAGTCAGAGGAAAATCCCAAACCTTTACCAAAGCCAGAAAAAGCTAAGGGGCCGGTGACCCTTGGTCGATCAACATTCATAGAAGAAATCTATAAGAAAGCCGAATCTCAGCCTTCGGTAGGACCCAGGCAAGTTACTTCCAAGCAACCTACTAGTTCCCTTCAAGCCATAGGTTCACCATCTATAGCCTTTGTTGAGGTGCATAGTCAAACTGACGAACAGGACTTTCAAGAAATTGAAAATTCTATTCCAAAATGATTGCAAGAAGGGAATCTCAGTAATCTTTGTGAAGGAGAAGGGGAAACAGGAGAAACTGGGGAGCCAATATCTCCTCCTAGGATTACTCAGCCATTGAATAGCCCAGACAAAGGGAGTGCGGTAAAAATTATGATTAAAGAGACCCAATCCCCTCAGATAGAAATCCCAGATAGAGGAAGTGATATTAAAACTGTTCCTGTTAAAGACATTCCTCCTCAACCTAGGAATACCCTCTTAAATATTCCGGAAGGTTATTGGCATATATTTGACTCGATGGCTCAAAATCTGCCAAACACCCAAACCTCTACATTACAATACCCCATAGTGGATTCCACAGCAAATGCCCCTATGAAAGCAATTCCCCTTCAACACATCCCTACATTTCACAGACTTACATCAGAGGACCCGGATGCATTTTTATTTGAATTTGATGTACTATGCAGGGGATATGATTACACCACTGACCCTAGAAACTAAAATTGTTCCCCTCTACTCTAAAAGGGGCCGCTCTAAGATGGTTTATGGGATTAGGTGGTGGGGTTATAAATAACTGGGAACAAATGAAAGAATCCTTTTTGAAAAAATATCAAGACTACTGCAGGTCTAGAGAACTAAAAGATGAAATATTTCAGATGATAGCTAGACCAAACGAAACATTAGAAGAATATGTGGAACGTTTCCAGTATAATATACAAAGATCTACCTATGCATCGCTGCCCTTGCCTGATAACGTGTTGAAAACAACATTAATAAGGGGCATGAAAGAACAATGTATTGAAACATTAAACATTATGGGGAAAGGGGATATTTATCAGGAAAGTTTTGCTGACATCATTGATCTATGTATGAGGAGTTGGAGAGGCAGTACACGAATCAAACCAGCAGAACATGATCGGTTTGCAAGAGAAAACAAAATTTCATTAGAAGGAGTAACGCATGTGGAAATTGGAAATTTATTTGAAAATTTTAAAACTGATATACTAGGAACACTGACTACACAATTGGATGTTTTGCAGGCCAAACAGAAACAAATGGAGGCAGAACAGAATTCGGCAATCTTCTGCCCCAGGTGCAGGAAGAAGCATAGCCATAAGGAGTGTCCACTAGATACAGTCCAGACATGCGCTATCTGTACAAGGGATCACTCTACAGAAAGTTGTCCCTCATTACCTGGACTGAAAGAGGTATATAAGGAAGAAGAAGAAGAACTAGAGGAGTATATCTACTTAACCAGTGTCGTTAGTGGCAGCTGCGACAAAATGGTATGTTTTCAGACCCAGCTTCTTCTTTTCAGTATCCGAAGTACAATACTCAACAGTATAATACATGGCAAAGTCAGTTTCAGCCCCCATTTCCAAACTGGTCATCACAGTCATATCCTTCTGCAAACCTGTGGCTAAATCAGACAAACCAATCTGGTTGGTCTAATCCTCCTTATCCCCCACCATACTGGCAAAACAACCCATACCCACCACAATGGACTCCCCCCACTTCACAAGGTTCAGTCTGGCAGACTAACTGGCAGAAACCAACACAGCAGCTAGTAGGAAATATTCCTTTCCCTCAACCTACATTGCCATCTTTACAGCAAAACCCCCAACCTAATCTGTGACCCCAACTCCCAGCCCAACCCAATCCAAATCCAAATAACAGACCGGTCTAAGCACTCCAGATTTTAGAAACACCAGAAGAAGGACCCGATCAGAGGGAGTGCAATGATCTTCAGCTAAGGTCTGGGCGTATTATCCCAACAGAGGGAAATAAAACAGTTCCGATTGAATATCAGTTACCTAGAGAACATCTGTCACAAGAAGAGGATGTAAATAGACAACAAACTTAGAATCAAGCAACCACATCCTCTCCCCCGTTCCTAGAACGTTTAGTCATACCTCGACCTATACAACAACCTAATTTTGACATTCTGGGAGAATTACAAAATTTGTACATAAAAATTCCATTCCTTCAGGCCATTCAAGACATCCCGATATACACAAAAACTATTAAAGGATTGTGCATAAAAATACCAAGAAGGAATATAATAAATAATCCAAGAGTTCAAGTAGTCAGTACTTTATCTGACTTATTATCAGGAAAGGAAATACCTATTAAGACTCAGGAAACCCAATAGTAACTGTTCAAATTTATGGTCAAACCCTAACCAATGCCTTAGTTGATATTGGAGCTGCAATCAATATATTGACAACTGCTACTTGTCAAAAGCTAGGTATTACATTTGCAGAACCCACTTCAACCTTGTTAGAATTGGCTGACCGGTCTGTGGTTAGGACAGAAGACATACTGCATGATGTCATGGTCTCGGTTGACTCCTGGGAATACCCAACTGATTTTCTGATAATAAACCCTAAAACCCGACTTGATGGACATCCATTGATCTTAGGAAGACCTTGGCTCGCTACCGCTGATGCCTATATCGACTGTCAGCAAGGGAACATGATCATAACCAAGGGGATGGATATCAAGAATTTAGTACTATATCCCCCAGCGCATCCAAGCATCACAATAGTTAAAACTAATAGGCACCCTGTATCATATCTTACTGACAATATTAGATCTCCATTAACTATACAAGAGCACTAGAGTTCAAAGACCAAACAGAAGATGATGCCATCAACAATTTTATTAGTCAAACTGAACTCACATCTCGTACCCAGTTTCATATGATAAAAGTAGCATTTGATAACGAAGTAGAAGAGGAACCTCTGAAAGATGCACATGATCACACAATCCCTGTCACTTCAGTTGCACAGAGTAAAATTATGGAAATTTAACCTAGAAAGACCTTAAACATTAACGCCGACCTTACACCCGAACAAGAAACAAAACTCATCCATATCTTAAGAAAATATAAACAAGCATTTGCATGGGATTACCTTGATATGAAAGGAATTGACCCTCAATTGTGTACGCACCACATCTACATAGAAAATGATGCAAGACCTGTTAGACAGCCTCAGAGAAGACTAAATCCTCATCTAAAAGAAATAGTAAAAGCTGAGCTTCAAAAACTTTTAGATGTTAACTTCATCTACCCTATCTTTGATAGTAAATGGGTCTCCCCGCTTGTGGTGGTACCGAAAAAGAATGGGAAGAGGAGAATCTGCGTGGACTACAGGGAGCTAAATAAGGCAACACAGAAAGATCACTTTCCTCTCCCATTCATCGATCAAGTATTGGACACTTTGGCAGGGAAGAAATTCTTTTCTTTTCTCGACGGCTTCAGTGGGTATAACCAAATATAGATTTCCCCTGAAGATCAGGACAAAACTACTTTTACTTGTCCTTGGGGAACATTCGCCTACCGAGTTTTACCTTTTGGTTTATGTAATGCCCCTGCCACATTCCAAAGGGCTATCCTTAGCATTTTTGTAGACCTAATAAATGAAGGATTGGAAGTATATATGGATGACTTTACTCCATACGGAGATGAGTTTGATCCAGCATTAGAGACACTAGAAAAAGTCCTACAACGTTGCATAGCTACCAGGCTTTGTTTAAGCCATGAAAAATGCTACATGATGATGACGGAAGGACTTATTTTAGGACACTATATTTCAGCAAGCTGGTCATTCCAGGTAGACCCAACCAAAATCCAAATACTTTTGCTTATTCCTACTCCCACTACTCAAACAGAGGTACGTAGCTTTCTTGGATTCTCTGGTTATTACAAAAGATTTATAGAACATTATTCACGTATTGCTGCACCATTGTATGCACTAACTGGTAATTTTGATTTCCTTTGGACAGAAAAATGTGAACGTGCTTTCAACAATCTGAAGAAGCTCGTATCTACAGCCCCAGTCCTTCGGGGACCAAATTGGGATTTGCCATTCCAGATATCATCTGATGCCTCAGATACAGCCATTGGAGCGGTCCTTGGACAGGAGGAGGATAGAAAACCATTTATTACATTAGAAAAAATCTATCCCCTGCTAAATTAAATTATACTATCACTGAGAAAGAATTTCTAGCTGTTATACATGCTGTCAATAAATTCAGACATTACATCACTGGATATCCTGTTATCTTGTACACAGATCATTTTGCTATAAAATACTTAGCAAACAAGCCTATTACAAATGGTAGAATAACTAGATGGCTGATTTTATTGCAGGAATTTGATATTACAATCAAGGATCGACCCGGGAAAGAAAACTCGGTAGCTGATTTCCTCTCAAGAATGCCAAAACCAGTCGATGCAGCAGCAGTTGAAGATCAGTTTCCAGATGAGCATCTCTTTGCTGTTGCTGTTCAAACACCATGGTATGCTGATGTCGCCAATTACCTAGCAGTAGGTAAGTTACCAAAGCATCTAACCCCTAATGAGCGAAAACAGATTGTCCAGCGAAGTACCATATTTTCCTGGATTGGGGGCTATTTGTTTCACACAGGGGCAGACATGCAAATTAGGAGATGCGTTCGAAAAGATGAAATTTTTGATATATTGAAAGCATGCCATGACCAACCATGTGGTGGACATTTCGCTGGTCGCAGGACTGCACATAAAGTATTACACAGGGTATTATTGGCCCACAATTTTTAAAGATGCAAAGAAATTTGTCCAAGCATGTGACAGTTGCCAGAGAGCGGGATGCCCTAGTCACTCGGATGAGATGCCTTTGAAACCACAGTTAGTCATCGAATCATTTGAGCGTTGGGCTCTTGATTTTGAGGGACCAATCAACCCACCATCAAACCAAAAAACATACATTTTGGTGGCAACAGAATATGTCACCAAGTGGGTTGAAGCAGAGGCCTTGCCCAAAGCTACAGAAGAATCTGTTATACAGTTCCTGCTCCATCTATTTGTGCGCTATGGCCTCCCTAGAGAGATAATTACAGATGGAGGGCCACAGTTTGTTGGGAACAGAATAGCGGCAACACTCAACAATTATCATGTTTAGCATAAAATTACCACCCCATATCACCCACAGGCAAATGGGCAAGTAGAAAGCAGCAACAAGATAATAGAAACGATTCTAACAAAAACAGTTGCATCAGATAGACGTGATTGGGCTGCCAGACTACCAGAAGAACTGTGGGCTTATAGAAAAACATGGGGAAGCACCACTGGTCACTCACCTTACCAGCTAATGTTCGGAAAACAACCTATCTTTCCTATAGAATTTGAAATCCAGACATTACGAACAGCATAAGAAGTTGGTTTAGACTTAACTGAGGCACAAACTAATCGACTACAACAGATTAATGAGCTGGATGAAATTAGGCTCTCTGCACTTCAACACACTGCCCTGATACAGCAACAGAGAGCTAAATGGCATGATGCTCTCATTAAAAACAGAGTCTTCCACAAAGGAGACTGGGCTATTTTATATGACTCTAGATTTCAGGACTTCCCCAGGAAACTCCAGACTTGTTAGTTGGGACCATATGAAATTCAGAAAGTACATGACAATGGTACCCTTACACTGATTACTATTGATGGTTCAGGATATACCGTTAAGGCAAATGGCCATCGAGTCCGTCTTTATCGCAAACCACTTACTCGGGAGTCCTTCTGCCAACAACTACGACAAGATTCAGATATGGAGATCTTGGGGGAGGAAGACAAGTCTTCCCCACCTATAACTCACTAAGAAATTTACTTTTCTTTACAATTTGTATATAACTTCTCGAATTATTTTTTGTACATATCTTTGCAACATGTTTTGTTACTTCTGTTGTTCCTTTTTTTTCAAGAGGTATAGCATGTTTGATTTTTGCTGTTCCTTTTCCAAAAGGAACAACATTTTTTATTTTTGTTGTTCCTTTTCCAAAAGGGACAGCACTTGTGATTTTTGATGTTCCTTTTGGAAAAGGAACAGCACTTGATTTTTGTTGTTCCTTTTCCAAAAGGGACAACACTTGTGATTTTTGCTATTCCTTTTCCAAAAGGAACAACACTTTTGATTTTTGTTGTTCCTCTTCCAAAAGGGACAGCACTTGTGATTTTTGATCACTTGTGATTTTTGCTGTTCCTTTTCCAAAAGGAACAACACTTGTGATTTTTGTTGTTCCTTTTCCAAAAGGGACAGCACTTGTGATTTTTGCTGTTCCTTTTTCAAAAGGAACAGCACTTGTGATTTTTGCTGTTCCTTTTCCAAAAGGAACAACACTTTTGATTTTTGCTGCTCCTTTTCCAAAAGGAACAACACTTGTGATTTTGTTGTTCCTTTTCCAAAAGGAACAACACTTGCGATTTTTTTCTGTTCCTTTTCAAAAGGAACAACACTTGTGTGTTTTTGCTGTTTCCGAAAGGAACATCACTTTTTGATTTCTGCCGGTCTTTTTCCAAAGGAATGGCACCTGTTTGATTTTGCTGTTCCTTTTCAAAAAGGGACAGCACCGTTGATTTCCACTGTTCCTTTCTCCAAACGAACAACATTTGTGAACTGTTGTTGTGCCCTTCCTTGAAAGAAGCACTACTCATATGATTCTGAAACAGCTTGTTCCTTCTTAAGGATGCTTATTGCTAATGTTATTTTGAGTCTTTTGGAATACAGCTATGCACTTATGTGATGGAAACAAAAACACATCATACGGAAATCAGTAAATCATAAATCGCTATCTTTATAAGAAACTGCCCTGAATTGGTGAAAGGACGCAGGGAAAGATATGCTTATTTATCATCTTTTGCTGCCATTGTTCTACTAACTCCGTTCTCATTGGTTATCTGTATCATGATGGTTCTTTTTTTAACCTACTTTGATTATCATTCGGCAATAAGATCAAAGGGTCTATACCTTTCTATTGGGATATTAAGACTTCTTCCACCATTCCTACTCTTAAGGAGTGTTGAACCACCCTTTGTGTATAAACAGGAAATGATCTCTATTAAAAACAAGAAGAAAAAAGAAGGAAGCAAAACAGAGTTTCTAAAAATTGTCAAATTGCAGGATAGGAAGTCTCATTACGAGCTGACCTACCATGATCATCAGGATGGAAGCAAAGTGGCATTCCCACTAGGGCCACCACACTTGGGAAATGGTCCAAAAGGTATATCAAATAAATAACCCTTGGAACAGAAGGTCTCACCATGAGCCGGCCTGCCCACTATTCGCTCCTCCCTCGTGAATGGCATTATGACTAACTGGTCACCAAGCCAGCATAGTGGCCTACATTTTGACATTATACAATGCTTCCTGGCATACACAAAGGACTATGGTTCAAGGGGTGAAATAAACAACTCTGCCAAGGTTATGGACACCTGTTAGTAGCAGAGAACTGTTAATGGTATTGAAGTCGTATTTTTACACCAATAGGTAAGGAGATTACATCCTCTTGTTTCTTATGACGTGATAATTAATTATATAATTACCCAACCATATAGCGCATGACTATATATTATCGCCAATCATTACGGAGCTAGTGATAGTGACCGCATGAGACTCGTTATTTATGGCAAATGTCTTATCTCCGAACTTCCATCAAATCACCGCAGTCCCTTACGTATTAAAAGTGATCTAACTTTCTACCTCGATTTCAGTAATAGGTTGTTTTTGCAAGCATGGCATATTGCCATACGCTGTTCCATAAAGACCTCGCGGCAGAACAGACGTTGCTCCTTTATTTGACGGCTGGGATAGCCTATCACACTGCGGGGGGGGGAGGTAACCTCATCATTCCCCAGAGTACGTGTCAGTCCGTTATTTGAGAAAATTTTGTACTCGAGCACAGCACGGCTCAACGGTATAATCTTTTGCTATTTTTGTTTTCTTCTGCATGAGCTGCTGTTCGAAGCTATTTCCATTGCATACGCCATTGCATTTGAATTTGAACAAGTAATACGCCACCAGCTTCTCTGCTTTTCAACAAACAGCTACTGTTCCTTTGAGAATTTGCAGTGAAACTATGGGAGGAAGGTCAGTTCGCCGAGAACCGCAAGTATTAATTGTTTCGGTTGTAGCCCGAAGAATCCTGAAGAGAGCAGGATGGTTGACCTATCTCAACTGCCTGAAGGAGTCTAATGAAACAGTAGCGAGAGAATTTTTACAGAACTTATAGGAAGAATACTCCACAGTAAGAGGAAGGTGAATAACAGTCACTGACGACATAATAGCAAGAGTCACGGGACTACCGGCCACGGGACCAGTATGGACAATAAAGAAGGAAAGGCTGCAGAAGATTTTAGAAATTTTTCAGGACGAGGGCCAGAGTTTGACAATCTGAGGAAAGGGGGTGCTACTAGCAACGCTAGGAGAACCATGGGCGGAATTGGCGAAAATCATCCAAAGCTACATCACTTGTGAGGGTAGAAAAGACGTGGTAAGACCATGACATCTTAAACTCCTAGCTGTCTTAAAACAAAATTGTTCTGTGAATTTACCTGCATTATTGAATTCACTATTGCGTGATGTCGCACGAAGTATGAAAAGGGCACAACACGTAGAATCAGTTGTTAGCCACCATGGATTAATTCGGTTGATAGTGAATTATGGTCTCACCCAGCAGCAGAGCAGCTGGGAAGAAGTAATTGCCATTATCAATAAAGGGATGGCCACATCTGGACGCCCGAAAAAACGAAAACGATTTGATAGCACACCCAACATTTAGAAAAATGAAAGCAGAACACTTGCACAGAAGAGCAACCTGAAAAACAACCTGAAAAACGACCCGAAAAGTGGAAACATGACACTAGTACACCTGAACAATCAGAAAAACGTAGAAAGTTGGCAAGGCTTGTAGGGCTACGAGGAGGGTTGGAGAAGCCCCAGGAAGGCACGAGCCAAGCAATAGAAATCGAAGATGAGTAGTCTACAGAGACAGAAATGGAGGAAGAAAGCAACGAGGAAGTAGAGCAGGTTGCGAAGACAAAGATGGAAGAAGAAAGCAGCGAGGAAGCAGAGCAGTCTGCAGAGACAGAAATGGAAGAAGAAGACATCGAGGGAGAAGAAAAGTCTGTAGAGGCAGAAACAGAAGAAGAAGAAGAGGAGGCAGAGCAATCTGTAGGGAGAGAAGAAGAAAAGGATGAGCAGACTGAAGAGGAAGGAGACGAGAAGAAAGAATTTGAGCAGTTCGAGCAGGAGGAAGGAATGGAACAGCAAGAAGGAAGCCCATTACAAGACCTATTAGGGGAAGATGAATTGGCCAACATTTTGGCCAATATGAGCGAATATGGCCAACCCCTGAGTCCATCTAACCTCCATGCCGTAGAGAAAACCCAGGAGAAAGACGCACCCGAGGAATTGCATGCAGAAGAGGCAGAAGTAGAAAATTTGTCCGTTCATAATGAGAAGATATCAGGAAATGCTGAGCAGGAACAACCTGTTCCTAGTCAGAAGGCACCAGAGGAAAGTCTGGAGGAAATAAGGGCAGAAGAGGAATTAGCCCAAGAAATAACAGAGCCAAGCAAGGTTCTTACCCCGAAACAGCCACCTCAGGGAGAAAATCAGGAAGCTAGCCACAGTCCAACCCACAACGAACAGCCTGCTATTCTTTCTGAAGAGATGATGGAAATAAGGGAATTACAAAGGGAAAAGTGGACATTATTAAACATAATAGTCCAGCTTCACCAACAGATTAGGATTCTAAAGGCAAGGCAAAGGGTGAAAGGGACTTCAGGAAGAAAAGTTCTGACCACACCAGTAAGATCCCTTAAGGGCAAGAGGCGGAGGACCAGAAGTCGTCCCACTGCTCAAAACCCTGACAAAAGCCAAACTGTTGTTCCAAATGAAGCTGAAAAACAAATTGTTGTTCCAAATGAAGCAGAAGAGCAGACTGTTGTTCCATTTGAAAAGGAACAGCAGTGGGCTGGAGTTCATGTTAAAATTGAAAAAGATGATAAGATGGTCCAGACGGAGGCACCACCTTCGGGAGTAATAAGGGTTATGAACTCAAAGCAGCGCAATAAGAAAGTTCAAGTAAAGCTCCCGGCCTCCACGGATGCATGGAAGAAGGACCCAAAAACAAGAACCCTTCACAAACATTTGAAGCAGGCCCAGCAAGAAGCAGAAAAGCTTAGGGAGCAAACAGTTCCCCGAGAAAAGTATGAAGAATTACAGCAGCAGCTAAGGAACGTCAACTTATCTGAAAGCCAAGCTTTTGAAGGATGGTGAAAGGAACAAGAGAAAGTTGCCAAGGTAACCCGTAGATTAGATGTAGTTATTAAACAAATGGATACCTTGTGTTCTCTATACAATGACGTCCTATCATGTAGAGCCCCTGCCAAGAACTATGCCCTATTTCTAATGGAAAGGTATTTACAATTGAAAATAAAGGCTGTTAAAGCAGGTGCTCCGATAGAAATTAACACTATAAATGATTTTATAAATTGCTGTAAACATTATGGGGTAAAAGTGCAAAGGTTATTGTGTGAATTTTACTTGCATAACCTTGTACTAGAACAAGAGACCAATCTTAACCCTGGTCCTTTTGTTGGAGATATTCAATTGCAAGCATTTATTTCATTTGCAGTCAATCAAATTAAATGCCTTAAAGCCTACAATGCTTTTCAAAGACACGAAAACAGATTAGATCTATGGGTAAGAGCTAAGCCTAGAGACCCAGAACAGTTATGGAGGAGACATAGAAATCTCATGAGGGCTCTAGGAGTGATTGAAGCATTAGGACCCATGCATGAAGCAATCATTCGACAGGGGCTTGAATTCTTTTCCTCCATTAAAGACCCTGCCGTTGAAGCAGCTAAATTTCGATATCGAGTATCTAATCCGAACATTCAGCTCATAGAGCCATTTAAGTATGAGAATTTTAAGCTTGATTCTAATCGATTCCCCCTCTATGGCTAAATTTGTTTGAGGGCAGGGCCATCCTGGTTAGGATATAGGTTCCAGAGTCCAATCATTTGGCATCCTGCACCCGGATACCAGGCCCTGTATGAGATGCCCGAGGGCCAGACAAGACATTTCTTTGATCATCTAATTTCGCATCATGGATGTAGGCCCCCACACGAGATTTCATCTCCAACCTACTCCCTCACTGCTTTGCATGTCAACTACAATGTTTTCATGAGGCCATGAAAAAGGGTAAGCTAGGGGGTATGTGGAGTATCAAGGAAGGTATGTTCCGATGATTATTTTAGTATCTTTTCACTAGAACTTAAAAGCCTTTTGCATTAGAAACTTAGATAATGATGAAGATTTATAGCTAAACACGAGAGATTAATAGGAAACACTGATGATTGTCATTCCTATGTGCAAGAGGGAGGAAAAACAAAAGGTGGCCATTCCAAGGAAAAAGACAAGGATGAGCTAACTGCTGTCCCTTTGATGGGAGACCGCAAGCAACACAGATCAAAATGGATCAACCCAGGAAAGGGAGCGGAGATACGAGCGCGGAACAAAAAAGGAAAGAAGTAACGCAAGATTAACGAATCTGCGAATCCCTCAGGATCTAAGATCCCGAGGGATCGCTATTTTATCTATTTTCTATATCTAGATATCTCCGCCATATTTCTTATATAAGGGATAGCACCGTTGGCTAGCAGAAGGACGATTTTTATGTAATTTCTTTTAAGGAAGATCAGAACTGTGATCTTTATGTTCTGTTGAAGACTTGAGTTCCTGTAATTTTATTTCATGCCTTACTACAGACTTGGTTACTCTTTTATCTTTGAGCCTGGATCAATCTTAAGCGGTGTACCCCTGGAGGCTAAGGGCCCAGCCCTGGAGGACACTTTCTCTTGTACCATTACGCGTGGTTTCTGTGTGGTTTGTTTGTAGGCGTAATCTAGTAATCTGTTGTGTTTTATGAACGTTACATTACATGCTCTGTTATGTTTAACTTGTTTAATGTTCCTGCGAACTAAAGTCTTATATTGACGTTGTATCATGTTACCAATCCACTAAGTGTTGATTAATCTCCACAGGACATTATCACGCCATTATAGAGCTTATTGCAATTGTGCTTTAGCATTATAATAGTGATCTTGAAAAGTATGATTTCATATGATATTGAATGATTACTGTCTTCATCTTGAGATGCAATTGTATGCATTTATTTAGATCAATAACAGAAGCAGATTAAGCACTTTGTGTTTCTAGGGTTGTAATCGGTAGTATTGTTCCATGGTATGTGTACATCTTTTAAGACTGAAGGATTGATGTTTTGATTGGAGTAATTAAATAGAGTTGCAGCTTGATGAACTTGGTTACTGCTTATTTCAACTACTATTCCATTTCTGAATTGTTGTCCCATTTAGTTGCTGTTCCATTTATTTGTTGTTCCATTTAGTTGCTGTTCCATTTATTTGCTGTTCCATTTTCAGATTGCTAATTTTTTGTTTTATTAAGGACAGTCTCGAGCTGTAGTGAGCATCAGCATCTGCTATTTGGCTCCCAGACCTCTGATATGATCCCATCAGTTATGAAAGGGATGCGTTATTGCTACTGAACCCTTGACTGATGTGCTCTTCTATTTCATTGTTATTTCCTTTACTTGCCATTTCATTTATATTCACCAAGGACGATCCCAGGCTGTAGTGAGCCCTAGCATCTGCGACCTAGCTCCCAGACCTCAGATCTATTCTCATCAGTTATAAAAAGGATGGGTTATCACTACCGAACCTTTGGATGATGCAACGCTTGGTGTGATTTAGTCTTTTGAATTAGTTAAGTTGTAGATACGCATTGATTTAATTTTGTAGCTTTTAAACAGCTGTACTACAAGCATTACTCTGACAAGTGCTAAGCCTCAGACTGAGACACTCTTTGAAATAACCAGACGTTCCTGGATTGACATATTAATGTGAGGTAACTAGAGGTGAAAGAGACCCTTTTTATAGCTCTACACATGGGAGAAGTAGCAGGAGGTATAAATCTGTTCATGGAGTCTTGATCAATAGATCAGATCCAATCGTTGTGTATTCTTCACATGGATTAGTACCTATGCTATAGGAGCCCAAGATTTAAAATAAGAGGAGGATCAAAGTGTCAAAAACACATAATTAGTTTCTTGAGAGACATTACAAAGCTAGCTAGGAGTATTCAGACGCTCAAGGGATAGTTGCAGAGCCAATTACAGTGACTCAGTAGACTAGGAGATATCAAGTTCCTAGTTGTAAGTGCGAATTGTAGGAAATTTGTGTAATTGGGGTGGTAGTATGAATCGGCCGATTGTAAGTAGCAAACACAGTTCTAGCCAGAGAGAGTTTCTAGGAAGGGGTTTATAGCTAGAACATGTTTGCAACATTCCTGTCAAGAAGGGAGACTAAGATTTCCAACAAGGAGGCAAGGATGAGTTCCCTAGTAGTAGTACTATGTAGTTATCCAGTGCATGTTGTAAGCAAGAGTGTGAATATACTAGAGGTATTGGAGCGGGTTTTTGGAAGAAAAACGAGTTTCCTAGTAGTAGTACTACACAATCTAGCTAGCCAATTAGGAAGGAGTGCGAGTAGCAGGGAGGAGGCCAAGTTGATTTTCCAGAAGATATTTCCCAATTCTTATTCAAGGGATATAAAGATTCAATATTTCAGTAACCACAATGTAGGGACATCAAAAATGTGATTAGTGTAGTGGAATGATAGATTGGTTCAGCTAAAGAGTGTAGGTGAATCAGATGTAACAACCCTGGTAAAACATCCATGTAATAAAGTTAATAAAGGAAAAATAATAACCAAGGTCATTGGAAACATATTCCAAGTTGAATGTTGGGAAAAACATCCTAGTGTGGGTGTTAATTTGGTTTATTATGGCTAAGGAAATTAGCAAAGGCAATATCAAAAGCTTTGGAAAGGAAAAATGACATTTTTGGCAATTTATTTATGAAAATAATGGAAATTAGGAGAAAAGGAAGATGAAAGGTCACATGTTTCATATGAGGAGGAAAATGAAGGAAAATAATGGAAAATTGAAGAAGATAGAGGCCTCATTAATAGAAAGGCTTTTGAGGATCAGATGGTACTTCTTCTTCTTCTTCTTCTTCTTTTTTTTTTTTTTTTTTTTTTTTTTTTTTTTTTTTATCAGTTTAGTTTTGGAGCTCTCTCTCTCTCTACCCTCTCTCTCTCACTCTTGGACACTTAGAGCATTCTTGTAAAATTATGGCATTTTATCAAGGAAAGAAAAGGAAGGACAAAGAAGGAAAATGGAATTAAATATCAAGCATGGAAGAGCAGGATCAAGTAATTACAACAATATTACTTGTAGGTATTGATTTGCATGTGTGATTTCCTTGCTAGATTTGACATGCATGGTACATGCATGTGTGTTTTTGGTTCTCTTGCTATTATTGGCATGGGTTTTTCTAGGTGTAATAATGATATTCAACATTGCCTTGCCATTTCTAGATAGTCATGGTGTGATGGGTTCTCTTTTATTTGGTTAAGTTGGATTTCCGGATGGTTTCAAAACTAAGTGAGGTGGTCTTTGAAGAAGAACACAAGGTCCAGTAATCCCTAGACTAGAGAAGGTGGGATTTCGATAAATCCATATTTTGTGTACCTCAGTGGGGATAGGAATCCTCAAATTATGAATGGCAGAATATACAATAAAGCCTGGAGGTGTGTGCCCTCGATCAAGCCTAGGAATCTTTGACTGGTGAATGGCGGGATACATGGTAAAGCTTGGAGGGCGGAGTCCTGATTAGGCCTAGAAATCCTTGACCAATGAATTTCAGGATATATGGTAAAGCCTAGAGACTAGGAGGCACAAAAATTCCTCACAGTGTATGTGGAGAAATATGGTGGCATCCATGCTTGTTTAGGGCCTAGTGATTCGGTGGTGATTGCATTAAAGCTCGAGGAAACTTGGATTGGTTTTGTTGTGAGTCCCACATTCATGCTTGGAATATGGCACTAGGGTGAATGGCTGGAAGAAAGCTTTGGTTCAACCAATACATGGTCGAGTGGTTCATGGAAGTCCTAGACCTTGTTGGCTTATGCATTGTGTCACGCGGAATCAGTCGATCTTGCGGACAAGATAGAACTTCCTAGAATCTAATGAAGACCTAATGACAAACAAACCAACCAAACACTATATTTCTCTAAATGCACCTTATAAGTAATGGGAAACAAGTGTGTTTAAGGGCCTACCTCTTGTCCAATGCAAGTCCGGAGATGCCTTCACTTCTTTGATCCAAGTAAGTTCCTTTATCGCAAACCTGCAAGCACAAACAAGGCAAATAATTAAATAACACCTGAATATCCAATATTATAAAACATATTTAACATGAAAGTCAAGGAATCCATGAAACAAATAGCATAAGATACTTGTTGAGAAAAACGATCTTGATTGTATTAATTCAAAAGAAAAGAACCTTACAACCTTTGCCTTGACGCTGTACAAGCTCCTTCCAGGGTCCAACAAGAAGTCTCCTCTACTTTGAAAAGCTTCACTCACTCCCTAATGGGGCCAAAAAGGTATATAATATCTCCTCTTAAGCTCAAATAGCAAGTCTTGATTTCACTAGAATTTACCCTCAAAAGTTCAGCTTCTAACCTCCCTGGCCACTGACCCAATGCCTCAATTTATAGTGCAATGGAGATCAGTTACTAGTTCCTCCTTCAAAGGGATAGAGACCTCCTTCAAAGGGATAGCTCCTCTCAACAAGGGATTAGTTCCTCCTTCTATGGGATGCATGAACCACTTGGAGCGAACAATCCACGTAACAAATGCTTCTAGAAAACTCTTGAATTAACCCAAGATGAGTTTTTTAAGATAAATATTGCGCCTTTTGACTTTTACAGGGGTACACACCCTCCCCTTTACATACAGAGCGTATAAGTACGCAGATAGCTTGAACAAAAAGTGCGGGCCCGCAGGCAAAAGTAAGAGAAAGTTCGAAACCAGAGTTACATTGCTTTTTTGATGTCTTTCTCTCTTTTCTCAAGCTTGGTTTGAAGAGCTGAGGTTTAAGACTTGCTTAGGAAGATGGTATAGGTGATGATAGGCCTACACCGACTACAAATAATCAAGGTGACTATATTTTTGTGTAACAGATTGCCCCCTAAAATGTGAAGTCTGTAGTATATGAGGATTTTTCATTTTTCATATAGGAAGAGTGAAGTGCTTTATCATTTCAAGGATCATCTTGCGGAGAGCCCGGTTGGAACCTGTAAAAACATTTAATGCAAAATATATATATATGAGATCATATCATCGCTGAGGTAGGCATTCCCATACTCAGATAAAAACTGACTAAGAGACTGAGAACTGACTAGAAGACTAACTGACTAGAAGACTAACTACTGCTCGGATATAGGAATGATCTCGTAACACATCATAAGTACAGACACATGTGGACACAGTATGGACGCAGCCATCTATTTATGAATAGTCCATAATATAATGAATACAAAATTCCTCGCAA
>APFE030222207.1:28752-46809 GCA_000404065.3 Pinus taeda
GGCAGCCACGGTATTTGAGTATCAAATGCTGCTCCGAATCCTTGATACCCAACTTCGTGCGAAGGGTATGGAAAAGATTGTTGAACTCCGGCACATCTTGATCCCTTCCCTGCCGCAGCGTGGTCCACTTTATGTATTCATCCTCATAGCTTCCAACAGGGTAGTATTGCTCCTTAATGGCCTCCCAGAATGAATTCCAGGTGGGTGCGGCTGAAAATAGCGAGCTTGTAATTTCATCCTTCTGCTCGCAGTAGGTTTTCGACCAGTCCTTGACGTGGTGGGTTGCTTTGAGAAGAGCGAAAACAATCTTTTCCCGACTTGAAAATTCATGAACAGAAAAATAACCCTCTAGCAGATTTAACCATTTATCTACGGCATCTGTGTCTATCTGACCCTTGAATATGGGGATTTCAAAATTAACCTGTACCTTAAAGGGCGTGGCGTTTCCAGAATAGCTGCTGGAAGCCGATGCGTCACTTTTGGGTAGCCGCTGAAGGATTTGGGCAAAGTTGTCCATCATCGCGTTCCGCTGTCGCTCGAGGGCTTCTTCGAGCAAGATTTTGATAGGATCTCCTGCTCCCTCGTCTTTCTTCTCATCCGCCATGGGAGGCCGTCGGGATTTGCGAGGCTGGTCTTGCAAAGGTTTGACTAGCTCAAGCCCTAACTCCTTATATCTCGACCTCGTTGGGGACATGCAAAGAAAAACCGAGAAAAAATAGACCGCTTTGATACCACTGATCGAGACTTAAATATGAATGCAACAAATTACAGAGATAACCACATACACAAAGATGCAGCGGAAATAATACTTCATTTCATTAATGTAAAATACTGAAATTTGCTTACAACCATAAATGGAAATAAACTAGCTAGGGCGATGGTAGCTTATCTCTGAGAAGAGATGTGTGGCTACATGCCTCTGAACTGTGTTACAATGAGGCTCAAAGGCCTATTTATTATTGAGAAACAATGGAAAAACCCTTCACATTCCAAAACCTAACCCTGGAAGATGAAATACCTAATTGTGGGCCCCATTTTTGGGTAAGTTGGTACATCAACTTCCCAGGGTCGCGAATTGGTCGTCTTATCTCCATTTGACGCGCATGATAGCCCGTTGGAAAGATCTCTCCGATGAATACGACGGAAAAGACGATTTTTATACAGAAAAATTGTTGGCGGTAGATTTCCCAAAAAACGTCGTTTAGGGCCTCAAAACGGCCTCAAAACGGCTCTGGAAGTTTATGACCTGAAAAACTGCTAAAAATAGTAAATTGTGCTATAATTAAGGAAACTGAAAGAACTGAAAGAAGCACTAGAGGGGATCCACGTGGAATTAGCGGGTGGCCACCAATATCCACCTAGATCAGGTATACTTAGGTGACATCCTAATCTTCAGCCAGAGTTGGGAAGAGCACCTCCACCACATCCGACAGGTTCTCCAAACACTGCGACAACATAAGTTATGAGCCAATTTCGAGAAATGCACTTTTGGCATGACCCAGGTTTAGTATCTGGGATACATTATTGATGAACAAGGGGTGTATGTGGATCCATCCAAGATCCAAGTCATTCGGTATTGGCCATCTCCAACCACTCTGATAAAGCTCTGCAGCTTTCTAGGTCTTGCCAACTTCTACCGCAGGTTTGTGTTGTGATTTTCTCATATCACTTGGCCCTTGAGTCATGTCACCAAGGGAGGAGTGAAAGAAAAATTCTTTTGGTCTGAATCTCAACAGAAGGCATTCATAGAGTTGAAAGATTGCCTTTGCATGACACAAGTGCTCGCATTACCAGACTTGCAACAACCATTTGAGGTTGATACAAATGCCTCTGACTATGCTATTGGGGCAATCCTTACTCAACATGGGCATCCAGCAGCATATCATAGTGAGACACTTTCAGACACAGTCCTGAAGTATCCCACTTATGACAAAGAGAGGTATTCCATTATGCAGGCCTACCAACAATGGAAGCATGACATTTTGTACAAGGAAATAGTCATCCACACAGACCACCGACCCCTACAGTTCATACAGACCCAAGGGAAATTGTAGAATAATCGCCATCAGAAGTGGTCCACATACCTTCAACAGTTCCATTTGAATATCAAGTATAAGAAGGGTAGCACCAATAATGTTGTATATTGCCTCAATTGACCACCGATCATGGTGTTAACCACTGTGCTCAACACTTGTGGGCACGAGAATTCTGATTGGCCACCTCTCTACGAAAGTGACCCAGAATTCGACCACACATACCAGACACTCTTGGAGGTTCAGCATATTCCAAATTTTCACCTCAAGGATGCCCTATTATGCCACCTGGGTCATCTTTGTGTTCCTTCAAGCGAGCGTTCCAAGATGATTTGGGAAACATACTATAGTCGGGTTGTTGGGCATTTTGAGGTCAAGAAAACTATGGCAGAATTGTAGAAGTATTTCTATTGGCCGAATCTTCGACACGATGTCAGGAAGTAAATTAGATCATGCACTGCCTACGCCATTGCCAAATTGACCATCAAGAAGCAAGGCCTCTATACCCTGCTGCCTACCCCTAGTCGACCTTGGGAATCCATCTTCATGGATTACATGTCAGGCCTTCCTTCCAATAAACATGGAAATGACTGTGTTTTTGTGGTCATCGACAGGTTCTCAAAGATGGCCATTATGGCAGCCTGCAAGAAGAATATCACAGCAGAAGCCATTGCTAAACTCTTCTTTGAACGAGTGTGGGTACACTTTGGGATCCCACAGTCTATCATCTCAGATCGGGATAGCATGTTCCTCAGTACATTTTGGTCCAATCTCTTGCTGATGTTGGACAGCAAACTCACTAAATCCATAGCCTTCCATCCTCAAACTGATGGCCAAACATAGGTTGTTGACAATATGATCATACACATTTTGTGCATGTACAACTCAAAGCATCCATGCACATGGGATGAGAGCCTCCGCTATGTTCAGCATAGCTACAACTGGGCTCTCCACATCTTGACTGGCCATAGCCCTTTTCAGGTGGGCTTGGGATTCTAGCCACTATCTCCCATTGATGTGGCCATGCCATTTACAGCTACTCACATAGATTCGGCTCATGTCCAATCCGAAAGAGATAAGGAAAACAACTTCACTGAACACATCCAACATATTCGCCAGTAGGTCCATGACATTCTGGAGAAATCAAATGCCAAGTACAAGCGGTGACATGATCAACATCAAGTGCCACATAAGTTTTAGGTGGCCGACAAACTCTGGTTGCATTTGCAAAAGGAACGCCTTACCGGACCATATCGGAAACTCAGACCACTCCGATATGGTCCTTACACCATTATACAGGTTGTGGGATGTTGTAGTATTTTTTGGTTCTAATTAAATAGAATTTTTAATCATGTTTCTATGCTCATAAGGCAATTATACAAGACAAGTGAAGGTCTATAGAATGTATTTTTAACTTCCCATTCATCTGCATTCATTCATATATTTACTAATTTCCCCTTCATACATTCATAATCATTCATTTCTATAAAAAGCCCTTTTCCTATGGTAAAAAACCTTTTTACCTAGGAAAAGTAAAAACCCTATGAAAAATCCCTTTTTACCATGTAAAATCCCCTTTTTACTTTAAAAACCCATAAAAAATCATTTTCCCTTAGTATTATGCATATATGAAAGTCAAAACATTCATAGAAAGCATTATATTGAGTGTTATTCCTCTTTTCTGCTATATTTCATATTAACATTGACATAATGTATTAAATCCTTAATAAATTCCCTTTTCTCGTATAAATATTAACTCCTTTATAAATAGCCTGAAACTCTTAGTTTTATAATAAAACTATGTATTATATAAATATCACATCGCATATCGGCAGATTGAAAGCTTGCCATTTAAATAAACCCCCCCGCATTTGCATAACCCTCTGCCTACTCTGATCCTCGACTGCGATACCAAAGCCGGACCCGACCACTTATATATTTCAGTTTATTACCATATCGTGTCTACCTTCGTTACAGCTTCCTGCTATACCATAACCCATTTCCTAGTACGATCTTTGATTGCGATGGGATATGGACCCAACCAATTATATATTGCAATTCACCATCGTATCACATCTGGCCCCCATCGCATCCCTTTGCGATAGGCCTACCCCTGCCCACTCTGATTACGATATCTGACTTGAAACCGAACCTGATATCAATTATCCACTCGCACATATATAATTTCAAGTTCGCCCATATGTTTTTGTAAAGGTTTGTAGTGTTAAATCGTTTCTACGATTTGAATGCGGAAATGACCCAAAAGCATCATTTTTAATGCTAATCTCTATTTTAATCCATAATCAAGACGTTCCTGCCATATTTAATCCCTCTGTATTCCTCTTTCACTCCTTCACCATCCGATCATGACCATTCAAATCCAACGGCCCTCGGCGATTTCAGGTACACTCCCTGTACGGGCATTTCCCACCCGAAAAGCTTTGCCCGATAACTCAAAAGAAGACTGTTTTCAATCATTATTGCTCTGTTTTGATTGTTTACACTGCGCAGCTGAATAATTCCTTTGTGGCCATTATAAGCCCTGGACTCCTTCCGATAGCATTTCGAGCTCAGTAGAGCCATCAAGACCTCCTCTGTCACATATTTTTATTAATAAATTTATGTTTTTTACAGGTAATATTGTTGTTGCAGGTTTATAAAGGAAACAAGCTTGTGTAACAGTTTGAAATGAATATGAAGATTTACTATTAAAAATAGCTGTAAAAACTAGAATGCATAGTCATAATCACTCAGCTAGGTGAAAGCCAAAATTACAAATTTTAAAGAAGACAGGTGAAAGATCAAAATGAAGCAATCTGCTAACGTGAAGGATACAAACAACAAATCAGCTAAAAGGGAAAAATATCAGACAATAAAAGCTAGCATAGCCTGAATAAAAGGGGACAGCAAGAAGCAGTTCAATAGCTGCCCCTATCTTCTTTCCATAAATATCTTTTCCTTTCCTTGAATAAATCTTAAACAGTTTTAAGATATTTGTAGTGTTATTATTGTATAAATAACTCTCTTCTTGAGATGTTATGGGTTCGGAGTTGAAGATTCATAGAGCATTACTTGTAAAGTTGTGATTGTTTATACTACTTTGAACTTGAAAGTCACCTTTGAAGGAAGATCTTGTAGACACTTGATGTACTCAGTATTTTTGTGGCCTTAATACAAAACAAAGGATTCTGAATCTGATTTTACACAGTTTTGTGTTATCCTATAAGTTTTTCTAGTTATCAATCATTGTGTTATTTCTTCATATGCTTATGACTTGCATAGATACTTAGATAGGAACAATTAGAGTTTCAATTGATTCCTATCATCTTGTGTAAGCTTAAGTATACTACCTTGAATATTTTGAACGTAGTTTAGAAAGTTTTCCTACTTATGATTTTTCTATTTTACAGTATGGAAACTGTGATAATCATATTTTTTGTTGTTTTCTACTCACCACTATTTTGATCTATATCACTGTGTAAAGTCTTATAGCAGCCCTCTGCTGAGATATTAATATATCCCAAAGGATTAATTATTTCAATTCTACATTTGTCTTCTTTCATTGGTCTTCCAAAACTAAAACCAAAAACCCCCAAAACAATTATTTTAGATGCTCTAGCATTAGTAGCTTGACCAACTACTATCTCAGAGGTGCAACATGGGAGACAATGAATTTGAGCTTAGCATTCCCCCATTCCTTGGCCTGCACCCAATGTTCAATGTGGACCACCTTCGGCCATACTTTCCACCATTACTAGACACATCCGACATTGAAGAACATCTCACACTCACAGAGTTAAATCCAAATTGCATGGAACAAATGACAACTGATCGGATCATGGACACACAGATCAGGCACACTCACCAACAGAATATCCAACTGTATCGAGTTGTCAAAGCAGACCAACTCCTTCACCAGGGCAAGTGGCTCACAAGGGACCAAGTTCAGCAGAAGTGTCCTCATCTCATGGAGGAACTCAACGCAATGGGGACCATTGCTTCCTAAGGGGGGAGGAATGGTCCAGGTGGATATTGGTGGCCACTTGCCAAGTCCACTTGGACCCCCACCATTGTTTCTTTCAGCTTTTTAGTTTCCTTAATTGTAGCACAGTTTACTATTTTTAGCCATTTTTCGGGTCCTAAACTTCAAGAGCCATTTTGAGGCCCTAATGACGTTTTTTTGGGAAAATTGGGAACAACATGTGTCCTTGGCCTAATGTTTTTCTATGCAAAGTTGTAGTTCTCGGATAGATCTCTCTAACGCGATATTGTGTGCGTCAAATGGAGAACGTATGCCAGAGTTACAACCTCGGGAAGTTGATGTACCAATTTACCCAAACGGGGCCCACAGTTTGGTGTTTCATCTTTTAGGGTTAGGTTTTTGGATAATTAGGATTTTCCATTGTTTCTCAACAATAAACAAGCCTTCGAGCCTCATTGTAACATAGTTCAGAGGCATGTATCCACCACATCTCTTCTCAGAGATAAGCTACCATCGCCCTAACTGGTTTATTTCCTTGTTGTTTGTAAGCATATTTTAGTATTTTACATTAATGAAATGAAGTATTATTTCCACTACATCTCTGTGTTTATGGTTATCTATGTAATTTGTTGCATTCCTATTTAACTCTGGATCAGTGGTATCAGAGGGGTTCGTTTTTTTCTCTATTTTTCTTTCCATGTCCCCAATGAGGTCGGGATATAAGGAGTTAGGTCTTGAATTGATCAAACCTTTGCAAGACCAGCCTCGTGAATCCCGACAGCCTCCCATGGTGGATGAAAAGAAAGATGAGGGGGCAAGAGATCCTATCAAAATCTTGCTCGAAGAAGCCCTCGAGTGATAATGGAACGCGATGATGGACAACTTTGCCCAAATCCTATAGTGGCTACCCAGAGGCGATGCATCAGCTTCCAACAGCTACTCTAGAAAGGCCACACCGTTTAACGTACAAGTTAATTTTGAAATCCGCATATTCGAGGGTCAGATAGACATAGATGTCGTTGATAAATGATTAAATCTGCTAGAGGGTTATTTTTCTATTCATGATTTTTCCAATCAGGAAAAGGATATTTTTGCTCTTCTCAAAGCAGCCCCCCACGTCAAGGACTGGTGGGAAACCTACTGCGAGCAGAAGGATGAAAGTACAGGCTCACTATTTTTAGCTACACCCACTTAGGATTCATTCCAAGATGCCCTTAAGGAGCAGTACTACCTTATCGGAAGCTATGAGGATCAATACATAAAGTGGACCACGCTGCAGCAGGGAAGGGACCAAGACGTGTCGGAGTTTACCAATATTTTCCATACCCTTCGCACAAAGTTAGGTATCAAGGATTCAGAGCAACATTTGGTACAGTACTGCGGCTTCCTGCACAAGTACATCGAGGAAGAAATAGAATTCCTGAACATCCCCTCACTCAGTATAGCATATCGATATGCCGTCAAGGTCGAGCAAAAGTTTAAACAAAAGAAGTGAGACTTTGGATCTACAAATCCAAAGCAAGGGAAAGGTGGCCCCAAACCTCAAAACAAAGGACAAAGCCAAGACAGGGCGGCCCAAGACAACCCGCAAAAGCTACAAGAAAATAACAGTGCCATGAAATTGATGCAGAGTGCAATGCCACCATTGCCACCATGAAGATCTAGAAGGAGGAACCCGAAGATCCAGAGGAGAAGGAGCGTCTCTTCTACTCCTGAATGTGAGTAAAGGGCTCCCTGCTACAGTTCATTGTCGACAACAAGAGCCGAAAGAACCTCATTTCGGCAGAGATCGTGAAGCATCTAGGCTTATCGACCACAGTACATCCACAACCATACACCATCGAGTGGCTTCACCAAGGATGGGATCTTCGCGTGAGCTAGCAATTTCACCTTCCATACAACATAAAGCCCTTCATGGATGAGGTATTGTGTGACATTGCTCCCCTTGAAGTTTGTGATGTATTATTAGGATAAAAATACTTATGGAAGCGACATGCTATGTATGAAACAAGGCCTCATGTTGTTATTATTACTTTGGGAAATAAGTTGTACAGGATACCAGAGGTAGCATCACCTACCGCCATCTCTTTGGTTACTGCAAAACAATGTAGTAAGCTCATTTCCAAAACCAGAAAATTTGTTTTCTTGATGATACGCCCTCAAGGAAAGAAGAAGATAGTGTCCACGACCTCCAGACACGGTGGTGAGCACCAGTATTGCAGCAATGATGCTGCAACTCCTCGGCTGCCTACTTTACTCTTATCAACCCGGTAGTTCGTAACAAACTTGGAAGCATCAGTGTTGTATGCACAAGTACTAGTTCTCACTACAGGTTTTCACTTGGTTAGCCGATGCAAGATCACTAGGAGCTCAAGCCAACTTCTATGCATTCCAGAAGAAGCTCTATATGTGATGAAAGGAAAGAAATATTACTCTACATATGCTATTCTAACTGCAAAAAGGAGAAAGACTTGAAATGTAAGGCAAACCTAGTAAACCCTAATTAACCAACTAATTCTACTTTTGTAGAAAGCACTATGAAAACCATGATAGGAATGTCGTTACCTACTCAAGGAAGTAAATAACATCTAACTATTCTATTTCTATAATTAAATAAGCAAAGAACATATTTTTGGATTTTTATGCAATTTTATGTGAGTTGGACATGCATGTAATTTATTGTGTGTGAATGTGGTAGCGAATAGATGGCATTGAAGCGTGGTTTTGGGACTTGAGAGGATGTAGGATGGTGTGGATGGGTCCTAGGAGGTCTCAGATGGCCTTCTAGAGGCTTTTCCCACACTCGACCTTCAAAAGAAAACCTACAGGAAAATCTACAGGGGGACAAAGGAAATCTACAAGAGGAAAATAGGGAATCTACAGGAGGCTGAGAGCAGTTTTCACTATTTTGAGGGTGTGAGAGTGGGTGGAAAAGGTGGATGAAGGTTGGAATGAGGTGTTATGGTGCCTAAGGCCTACCATGAATCACCAAGAGAGAGAAAGATGATTGGGCTTGCTTAAGGAGAGAGGAAGAAGTTCTATGGAAAAATGCAGGAAACTAGGGCAGAATTGAGGTGAGATTTGGGAGACCTATGAGGCATGGATCAAATGGAGGGTGTGATTTCTAATAAGCTGGCGTACTACTGGAATAGATCTTCTTTATAGAAACTAACAGTCAACCAAGGAAATCAAGCAACAAGTGAAATGAATGCATTTAGAAAAAATAGAGTTTTGCATAAAAATGGTCTAAACTATGATCTATGAAAGGAAATGTTGTAGGAAAGGAAAGCATGAAAGAATACTATTGCAAATCAGGAAGTGAGCATGATGAACAAGATCTAAAGCAAAGCAAAGCTGGACTATTAACCTACTAAAAAGCCGTAAATGCTAGAAGTCCTATGAATGAGGAAAATCTGTGTTTTTGGGGTAGCAAGAGAGTCTTTGCCTCAAATCATGGTCCTAGAGGGAGGTAGAGAGGCCAAGGCACTATTTCTAGCCTTTTGAATCTTCTCTTGATCACTGCTTAACCTACTACAGAAAGCAAAAATGGAAGAAAACTACTAAATCATCAAAATCAACCTATTCTTAACCATAAGAGAAATACATCTAACAGCAAACTAATCTACAATTCAAACAGATCATACAAATACAAGTAAAGAGAAGCTTTGTTGCTTGGATTAGGCCCGAACCTAAGAGCTTTAGCCCTCTGAGCTAACTTAGTGCTACCTCAAAAAGGATTCCATCTTTATTTTCAAAACAATAGCAAGATTACATGAAACTGTCACAAAAATAATAAGCTCGAAGTTTGAGCAAAGTTTACATAAGCAAAAATCCAACAAAAATCCAACCCTAGTGAGGCCCTAGGACCCTCTACTTATACAAATGAAGCTACCGACTACTTCCTTAAAATGAGGGAGGCTTGGCTCCCAAAACTCGAGATAATCATCAGTTTTCCTCCACTTGCTTGACTGACTTCTAGTGCATGATTCGGCTGCTTGTACTCCGAGTTGAATGAAGGGGAATTCGAAGTGAGGAGTAATAAATGAGGGTGATTCCTTCCTATAAGTCCTCTCCTTTGTCTACTTTGAGTTATTGCTACCATTTTTCCATTGGATCCTTGACTTTGACCTCGAAACTCATCAATAATCTGCATTAAATACATGTAGACCACATGGCATAATAACTAACTCAACTCACTCTATAAGCATAAATATAATCAGAAAATCATACAATAAGCTAAGAGAATGGTTGATTTGACTAGGTTAGGAGGTAAAATGAGCCCATATAATTACTAGTTTATGAGGCCCATCATCACCCCCTACTAAAAGTGTTGCTCATCCTCTGAGCAACTTAGTCAATCTCCTCATCTTTTATGGCCCTGGTGACCTCCCTAGCATCCCAAGATTCTGATGTGGTCTGCTCTTCTTTGCCCTAGAATCTTTCCTTCCTGTTTATCTCTTTCCACTGCTCCTCCTCTTCTTCTTCTCTTCTGCCTTCCAGCATGCCTAACAGCAGTGGGGGACTCAGTTTGAGGCCAATCCAATTGACCTTCAACCTTTGCATGGAATGCTTGTACATTGACACTCTTTTCAATGCCTCCTTCAGCCTCATGGGGGAATGATATTCCCTAATCTGCAAACTATGTGGTAAGGTGTTCCATCTCCTCATGCATGCGTGCACACAGTCATCCCCAAGTAGCCTTTGCATATCCTCAAAGTGTGCAATGGCTTGTGCCTGGTTGATGAGATATCTAAGGGCGATCTGAGGATCATTAGCAAGTAGGTTGTGTGTGCTGATGAGTGCCATAGGATCTGATGGCCCATCTCTTATCATTAGTGGCTCATTCTGATCCTTTACCATCAATATTTGTATTTCTACTGCCCTCAATTCTTCATGGTTCATACATGAGGCCATGGCCATTAATTGCAGGTCCCCTAGCTTGGCATTGGGGTCCCACACATTCATGTCTGTGAGGGCCATGTTATGTAGGTAGAATTTTTCCATCTTTGCCTTATCCTCTAATGTACTTTGGTCACACAGATCCATAAACTGCCTGTAATCTTTCAAAGGCATTATGCCTCTTTGTGCCAAAGTCTTTATCTGGAATTGTAACCATTGGTCCTTGAGATAGAGGCCATAGGATTTTGCTAGTGTTCTACATTGCAATTCCTCCATGGATAATCTGGCCATGCATGCCAGTTGAGTCTCTTTCTCTTGCAGTTGCCTCCTTAACAATTCTTTTTAGTTTCAAGGTGGTTTCTTGTAATTGCTTCCCTGTCTCTGATAGCACTCAACTCTCTACCCATTTCTCTGCATCTATTTTCCATATGGCCAACATCCTCAACTCCTTTGGATTTGGCTATTTGCATCCACCTATGTGTTCTTATTCTTTCTTTCTCTAATTCAATGAATAGTGGAATTGCAAATTTTTGTGGTATTATCCTTCCGCTCTCAAGTAGATTGTAATAGGAGGCAAGACTAGGCTGGGGATCAGGTTCTTGTAGCTTTGTTTCTTCCTCATTTACCTGTGGCTGTCCTTCCATCCTTTTCTCAAGATTTTGGGTCTCTTGTAGTTTTGACAGTGTCTCCTGTAGAACTATCTGAGCCTCCTATAGCACTGTTTTTGGGTCCTGTAGTACTACCTTTTCCTTCCATGTGGAAGATCTAGGAGTCCCCCTTTCATATGTGATAGGTGTCTTGGAAGGAGATTCTTTCCCCTTGGTAGAGGGTGAATCTTCAATTGTAATTGGCACTTTTGAAGAGGGCTAAGGTTTGCCTGTTTTGATTCTTGTTCTCTTCCTAGCCCTGAAATACATGGATGCCTGTCTTTTCCTCTTTTTCTTTGGCTTGATTGGTGTACTAAGGGTAGTGAGGGTAGCTTTTGCCTCCCTTTCCAGAGTCTCAGGGGACTCTTCTCCTTGTTCTGCCTTTTCTACCTCTTTTTCTCCTCCTTCTGTCTCTTTTTCTGTCTCTTCCTGCTCTATTTCTTCAGCTCTCTCCTCCCCTATTTCAGTTTATTCCTCCTTCCTTTCTTGTTCTGCTAAGTCACCAGTGGCTTCACCTTCTCCCCCTTGCTACTCTTCCTCCTCACTACCGATAGGACTGACATCATAGGTTAAGGCCTTTATGTCATCCTCAGCTATCATGTTTCGGAAAACTTCCCATGCTATAGGTAGTGTAAATGTATGGAGGGCTTCCTCCACTAGGATTTTGATTAACCCATGGTGCGCTAGCTGCTCAGAATTTCCTGCTTGAACCTTAGTTCTAGATTCAATGAGGGACTACAGGAGGAAGTAGGGGATACTGAGCTTCTAAGGTGCTGGAGTGTCCATGCCATACCTTAATCATGGAGGATTCTAAAGTGATAACCATAGACAATGTTGTACCTCCCCTCATAGGAAATGTATTTGATTATTTGATAGCTAACCTCATCCCAAGGATATGGTATGCTAGCCCTTCTAATGCCATTTTTATCCTCTACAAGGAGTTTCATTGTTTTGTAGAAAGTTTTTCTTGGTAGCCTAGCCAATTGGTTTCTCATCCTTACTCCAAGGCATCACAAGGGGAAGGTTAGTGACCCTATTGATAAATTCAGGGGTTATTTCCATGGAAAGACCTCTAAAGGTGACAATGGCATGTGTTCTTGTGTGAGGGACCAAAAAGAGGGAAAATTCTTGGGCAATCTCCTCATCAAACCCTTAGAATTTCTCAAAAAAATTCATCCAGTTTGCTCTTGTGAATATGTCCACTACTTGGGGATGTGCATGGAGCCTCGTGGAGTTAGTTGGCTCCTTTCTCAAAAACACCCCCTATCATATTGTCTATATTCTTGTGGAAAACCAAATATGGAGGTGGAGATAATGAATTTTGAAAAAAACAAAGAAACAGAGGAGACTGTGTTTGTTTAAATAAGCAGATTTTTTTTTTTAAATGTATTTTCTCCTCTCCTAAGGACTTATTTCCTCCTAAAATTGAAACCACTTCTTGCATATATTGATATTCAATAGGGGGCATGCATAAACCCTACCTCTTCAGATTCAAAATCGTGCTAAAACTTATGTTTTCTCCCTTCAAAATAACTCATTGCCCCTCTTGTAGAAGCCTATTGTCCCTCCCGTAGAATCCCTGTAGGTGCTCCTGTAGAACCTGTAGGTGCTCCTATAGAAAATGCCGAGAGTAGGAATATGGGATAGATCAATGGAGGACAATGATTATAAGGCTGTGGGGGCACAAGGAGACTGTTGTAGCTGAGTTATGTGGAGAGAATGAAGGAAAAGGTGGTGAGAATGCTCGGGGTGGAGTACTTATTACCCATTATGGATATATCCAGTGATGAGGGATGAATTGGCAAGGTATACGTTAGCCATATTCAGACTGTTGGTCCCCACTTACCTTGTCATCATGGATTTTACTCGTAATCATCTCCCATCATTGCATTGGAGTTCACACTTCCTCCACTAATTGTCCTTAGCATCTTGGGATGGAGTTGATTGTGCGCATGTGTGGGTGACATCTCGGATGAGTGGAGTCGACTAGATGAAGGTGGCCAAGTTATATAGCCACCTTTCCCTCGTTCAAGCTCAACCATCTCATTGCTTGTGCATGACTTCTAATTATACAAATGCAAACAGGGGAGTGATTTAGTTACTTACCTGTGATCCAAGTGTATTTTTTGTGAGGTGTTGTGGCTCTCTCTGCTTCATGCCTTTATTTCTTTTGATGCATGTTGTCAACTTGATGATGTGTGGTTGTGTCTTGTGCAGACTCTTCTCTAGTTGGGTTTGAGCTTCAGGTGCCTTCTCAACCTTCATGTATGCATTCTCCTGTTGCTGGTGTTGGGTTTTGATGGGATCAACTGCTACAGGAATTCCTATAGGAACTTCTCCCCTTGAAACTTCAACTTCTTTCTATGCTTGGTGTTATGAGGTTGATGCCAAAGGTGTAGATAAAGATGGAGAGGAAGTAGCTAGGCTTCAAGTGAGGTGGATGGTGCTGCTTCCTCTCTTATTTTTTTGTTTTTTTTTTTCTTTTACTGAGAAACTATTTTTTCTGTGTTTTTCTTGGACAGTAAGAAAAATGATGCTTGGGGTGTGATGCAAGCTTGGAAGTGATGGCAAGGAGGTTTGAAGATTGTAGGAGGGATTATAGGTCCTTCATGAAGCTTATTTGTCTGTCAAACTTCCTTTTGTAGCCACTTTTGGCTCTCTATAATTCCTACAGGAGACTCCTATAGAAAACCTAGTTTTGAAAAGGAGGTACAATGGGGTAAACGAAATGCCAAATATGATGGTGGAAGGTGTGGAAAGGTGAGATGGATTTTGGTGTGAATGTCAAGGTCCCCTTGGCACCTTCTTCTGCTCCCTGTAGTCCTCCTGCAAACCTACAATGCAATAAAAATTCTTTTTTTTTTTTGAAAAACAACTAGGGCGCCTCAGAGAAGTTTTCACCATAATTGCATGCCCTGGGCACCTCCAAGGGAGGTTTTCACCTAGGGACCTTATTCTTTTTTATCTTCTTTTTTTGACATCATTGGGCTACCTCAGAAGAGGTTTTCAACCCAATGATCGAAATCAAGCGCCTCATGGAGGTTTTCACTTGAGTCTTTATTATTTTTTATTTTTTCTTCAGTGAGTGGGTGAAGTGGAAGCTGAGACATGCTCCACTACCATCACTGTTTTATTAAAATCTTCAATAAATTATTGCTTGGAGAGGGGCTTCTTGTAAACTTTCAACCGATGTAAATTGACAAGCATGGGGATGGTTTCATCATCAATGGTTCTGATCAGAACTAACCCATTGTCATTGCATTTCTCCACATTGCAAGGTCTCAGCCATCTTGTTCTCAGCTTGCCTTTGAAATATTTGTATCTTGAATCATAGAGTAGTGCCCAATATCCCTCTTGGAATTGCTTCTCCTTGATATTTTTGTCATGCCATATCTTTCTCTGAAGCCAAACTACCTCTGTATGGAGAAGGGCTTGCAATCTATAATCATCCAATCCATTGAATTGAAGTAATCTCTCCTTTTGTGCATGGCTAAGGTCTAGATTCAGCTGAGCTACCATCCTTAGTGTATTGAACTCAAATTCTATTGACAACAAAGCCTTGTTCCCATAGACCATTTCATAGGGTCTGAACCTTGTCATGGTCTTCCATGTTGTGTTGTAGGCCCAAGTGGCCTCAACTAATCTGTCCGCCCAGTGTTTTCTGTTGATGCTCACTACCTTGGTTAGGATCCCTTCCAATGCTATGTTAGTGACCTCCACCTACCCATTGGCTTGTGGATGGTAAGGGGTGGAAGTCCTGTGCTTGATTTTATGATGTGTGAGCAGGTCTTCAATCAAATTGGAAGTGAACTGGCTGCCTTGATCTATGACCAACTCTCTTGGATACCTGAACTTGTAGAATATGTTTTCTCTCAAAAACTCAACCAATTTTTCCTATGTCGCTTCTTTGATTGCTTTTGTCTCTAACGACTTTGTTAAGTAATCGGTGCACACAATGATGTATTGTTTCTACTTTGAAGGAGGGCTGATAGGACCCACAAAGTCCATGCCCACTTCTCAAATGGCTCAAAGGTCACTTAAGGTTGCATGGGCATCTCATCCTTTGGATAGGTTTCCCCATCCTCTGACACCAATCACACTGGCTAGTATATCTCGTCACATCCTAATGAAGAGTGGGCCAATAGTAGCCTCCTTGCAATATCTTGAAGGCAATTATTTTTGTTGCAAAATGACCTCCACAAGGCCCGTCATGACATGTCAGGAGGATGTCAAAGACTATCTCCTCCCTAACACATCTTCTCAATATTTGATCTGGTCCAAGTTTGAAGAGATTGCCCCTAATCTTGGTGAAAGGGGTGCTTTTCCTTACTATCTTTCTCTTCTCTTTTGAGGGCAGGAGTGGTGGGAACTATTCTGAAACCAGGTAGTTTGCTATATTAGCAAACCATGGAGAGAGTAATGAGATAACAAACAGATGTTCGTTTGGCATTTGGTCACCCACCATTCCTTCTTCACCCGCTGGCAAATTTACTCTAGATAAAAAGTCAGCAACAACATTTACTTTACCAGGCTTATCAATAATGGTCAAATCAAATTGTTTTAGTAAAAGCAACCATCTAATAATGTGAGCATTTACATCTAGTTTATTCATTAAATATCTAATTGCAGCATGATCAGTGTGCACAAAGGTTTGATAGCCTGTGATTTAATGTCTGAATTTATTTAAGGAATGCACGACAACTAGGAGTTCCTTCTCAGTCACTGTATAATTTAACTCTGCCTTTGACAAGTTCTTGCTTATAAAGTATATGGCATAAGGTAACATTTCATCAGTTCATCCTATAGATGCTCCTATCACTTTGTTTGAGGCATTTGTATGAATGTGAAATGGCAGGGCCCAGTCTGGGCCTCTGAGAATTGGGGAAATCAATAGCTTGCTCTTCAAGGTATCCAAGGCTTCTTGACAATTTTCTGGCCATATGTACTCAACATATTTTCCTAAGAGGCCAAACAAAGGAGAGGCTAGCTTGCTGAAATCTTTAATGAATCTCCTGTAATACCCACCTAAGCCTAGGAAACTTCTGTCATCTCTCACCTTTTGAGGTGGGATCCTTTGGATGATGGCAATTTTGTTGGGGTCCACCTGTAGTCCTAGCTAATATATTGCATGACCTAACACTGTCACTTCAGTCATCGAAAATTCACATTTTTCTGAACTGAGGGATAGGTTCATCTCAATACACTTGTTTAGAACTTTTCCTAGGTTAGATAAAGCTTCTTGAAAGTCAGAGCCATAAGGAGTAAAGTCATCCATGTATATCTCTACTACATCATGAACTAATTCAGAAAATATACTCAATACTGCTCTTTGGAAAGTGGCTGGAGCATTGCACAAACCAAAAAGAAGGACCCGATATGCAAACGTACCCTAAGGACAAGTGAAAGTGGTCTTATCCTGGTCTTATTGGTTGATTTTAATATGATTGTACCCACTAACCCCATCTAGGAAAGAAAAAACTTTTTCCCTGCCAGACCATCTAACACTTGATCTATGAACTATAAAGGAAAATGGTCCTTTTTATTGGCTTTGTTCAATTCCCGATATTCGACACAAATTCTCCACTTACCATTTTTATTTGGCACTAGCACCAAAGGAGAGACCCATTCACTATCAGAGATGGGATAAATGAATCCTGCATCAAGTAATTTTTGCAGTTCTTCCTTAACAATATCTTTAAGTGCTGGATTCATCCTCCTTTGAGGCTGCCTGACTGGTTTGCAATCTTCCTTGATGTATATACAGTGAGTACATACTGAGGGGTGCACTCCCTTCATCTCCTTATAATTCCAGGTGAAGGCATCTAGATGTTTTCTCAGTAGGATGCACAGTTCCTTCTCCTGGGAAGTGGATGGATTGATTTTCAAGTTTCTTGTTACACAAAAATATCTTCACCTTGATTATTTGCAGTCAATATCAGTCTATCATCACTTTTACTGTCCTCCTAAGCAAGTCTCAGACCTCAGCTCTTCAAAATAAGCTTTGGAAATGAGAGAAAGACATCAAAAAACAATGTAACTCGGGTTCCGCACTTTCTCTCACTTTTGCATGCGGGGCCGCACCCTTTGTTCATATTACCTGCGTACTTATACGCTTTGTCTGTAAAGGGGAGGGTGCGTACCCCTGTGAAAGTCAAAAGGCGCAATTTTTATCTTTAAAAACTCACTTTGGGTTAATTCTAGTTGATTCTAGAAGAAATTTTGACGTGGGTTGTTCGCTCCAAGGTGGTTCATGCGTCCCAAAAGAGAAGGAGCTAATCCCTTGTCAGGAGGAGCTATCCCTTTGAAGGAGGATTCTACCGCTTTGAAGGAGGACCTAGTAACTTCCCTCCATTGCACTATAAATTGAGGCATTAGGTTAGTTGCTAAGGAGGTTAGAAGCTGAACATTTTTGAGGGTAAATGCTGGTGAAATCAAGACTTCCTAGTTGAGCTTAAGAGGAGAGATCACATACCTTTTTGGCTTCATTGGGGAGTGA
>APFE030222207.1:47471-82515 GCA_000404065.3 Pinus taeda
CTTGTTGGACCCTGGGAGGAGCTTGTACAGCGTCAAGGCAAAGGTTGTAAAGTTCTTCTTCTTTTGAATTAATACAATCAGACTCATTTTTCTGAACAAGTGTCTGATGTTATTTGTTTCATGGACTCCTTGACTTTCATGTTAAATATGTTTTATGATATTGGCTTTTCAGGTGCTATGTAATTTTTTTGCCTTGTTTGTGTTTGCAGGTTCGCGTCAAAGGAGCTCATTTGGATCAAAGGAGTGAGGGCATCCCCAAACTTGCGTTGGACATAAGGTAGGCCCTAAACACACTTGTTCGCCATTATTTATAAAATCATATTTAGAGAAAGATAGTGTCTGGCTGGTTTGCTTGTCATTAGGTCTTCTTTAGATTCTAGGAAGGTCTATCTTGTCCGCAAGATCAACTTATTCCGTGTGACAGTTCTTTTTGGGCTGAACTATATATTATTAACACGGAGAAAAGTAGGATCCGCCACACAAAGATCAGTTGAGGGGTTATTTTCAGTTTCTCTTACTATGTCTTCTAATGGTGATACACTGGGAAGTGGATTCTGAATCAAATTTTTAATCATATCATCCTCATCTTGTTGTTTCCCCCCATGGAAATTTCTAATGCACAAAGTGGTGCAGAATAAACTTCATCCTCATCTTCCTCCTCCAACCAAAGAAGTAGATCATGTTCTAGAAAGGGTTGGGCAGGAGGATATAGGATTAACTGCTTGGACATGTGCCAGTTCTTTATGGTCATGTTACCAACTCGACGGATGATGTAGGCATCAACTATAGCCAACTAGGGTCTTCCTATAATGAGAGGATACCTAGTGAGCTTTTCCTTTGGCTGGAGAACTAAGAAATCCACAGGGTACTCCCAAGAATCAATGGAGTCCATCACATCTTCCACAATCCCCTCAGGGGTCACAGTGGAGCAGTTTGCTAGCTGTAGCATGGTCATGGTCTTCCTCAAGGAGCCCTGAAGGTTAAGTTTGAGAATTGTGTCCTTTGTCATCACATTAATGGCAGCTCCCAGATCAATCAAGGTATGTGGGATCATGGTGCCATTGATGTGGACATTGACTAATGGGCTTATAGGGTCTAGATATTTTGGACAGATTACCTACCCTAACATTAGGTCGGGCAGTTGTCCTATGTCATTGATGGTTGGGGCATCTTTCTTGCGCCTTCCTGGATGCCTAAAGAACTTCTATTTGATCAACTTGTTGTAGATAGGCACATCTTTTATGGCTTGGATAAGTGGTATCTTCACACATAAATGTTTCAATTCTCCCAGGAGTTCAATTTCTTCTAGGGTAGGCTGGACTGTCATGGATAGTCTCTCAGGAAAGGGTCGAATTGTTTTAGGTTCACTTTCCTCTTTATCTTCCTCAACCTCGCTAGGTGGAGGTTGGCTATTTGGGAGAACTTTCACATATCACAAGTTATTTTCCTAAATCTCCACAGCATAAGTTGGTCATGATGGTTCCCCACTATACACTTGTTGAGCTTGTCTGTTGCTTGGGTTCAGATTTGGCTGGGTAAGCACTTGAGGTTTCCTTGGTGGAACAGAAGGTAATGGTTGTGGTTGGGTAGGTGGTGGAGGCATAAGAGAGGGAGGAGAGTTGTATTGGGGCCTCCACCCTTGATGAGATGCATTCCACTAAGGCTGCGGCTAAGCATAGGATTGAAATGAATGGGTGGTTGGTAAGGCATGATATTGAGATGTGAAGGACCAAGGAGGGGGTGTGGACTAGGAAGAATGAGCAGAAGGGCCCCAAGAAGGTATGGAAGTGACTTGGTTGGAGTTGTAGTATGCCTGAGATGTCCCTTGCATCCCCTGCTGGTATGGTCTAGGTCCATGCGACCTTCTTTGGTTTATGTAATAGAGTTGTTCAGTGACTCTCTCAGCTCCTTGATATACAGCTTTAAGTCTGGGCAAGGAAGGGAACTTATCTATAGAATTATTCTCTTCATAGATTGTACAAACCTCTATAGAGTTCAATGGGCATTCATTCCTAGGATGCCTCCTGGTGCATCTAGGGCAAACAATGACTAAAGTCCTCTCTACTTCCTCTTGTTTCCTTTTGATATGTAAGGTATCCAGTCGCATGGCAAGAGTCTAAAGCATCTCACTCTTGAAGTCTTCCAGCATGTTTCCAATCTCTCCTTTAATAGATCAGTTAGAGGAAGAGGTACTAGCTATGGGTTGACTCCCCCTACCTTTCTTTCTAGCTGCTCAACAATGGTTTCTAAAAACAGTCTTTATGTCTTCATAGGATAGTTGGTAGATGTCTCCCCCGACCAGTAGATGGAAGGTGTCTAAAAGATCTTCCCAAATTCCTTTGAGAAGGACAATTTCAGAGACTCAAGGTCAAGTGTACACCCGACCCTTTTGTAACTAAGTTGGAATCTCTCTTCATAGTCTTCCAGGGACTCATCACTTCCTATGGTCATTCAGAAAATTTCTTCTTTACTATATTTTGACCTACAATATTCTTTATACTTGTTGTTAAAGACCTGCTGCATCTAAGCCCAAGTTGTGATGATATTTCCAGGTAATCCCATGAACTAGCGCAGTGCTGCATCTTTGAGAGTACAAGGGAACAATTTCAACTTTTGCTCATTTTCTGCACAGTCATAATTTCTATAGATGACAACAATCTCAAACAAGAAGGTGTCAGAATCTTCTGTAGTGAGACCATGGAAATGAGGTAGGGCGGAAGGGCTTATATTCTTCATTTTGGTGTCCCCATTGGTCTTTTGAATCAGAAAGGTATCCTCTATTCTCTCTCCATTTCCCCTAGCATTTCTGTTTTCAGGCAATGGCTCCAAAGGAATGTTTTCTTCTTCTTCTTCCCCTATAAGTTTTTGAAATATGTCTGGTTGTTCACCTAAGGGTTCTTCTTCATCACAGCCATCGAAGAAGAGAGAAGGTTGGTTGTGTGAGGCAGTGGGGGTGTTGGGCAAAACTTTTCCTGAGTTATCTCTATTCCTGCGAGGCATGAAAGGAAATATTTTTGGTTGGTTTTTGTTTCTTTTTTTTCCACATTGATAATACTTGCAAAACTAAAATTGATTAAACAAAAAAAATTGCAACTAACTGAAATGAACTTGCTGAAATGGAAATTTGCAGAATTGAAAAGGAAAGCAAGGAAATGCAGAACTTGAAAGGAAAATAAATGACTAGTATACTTTTGCTAAAATGAACTGTTAGCAGAATGTTGCAATAGAAAATAGAAGAAAGCAATAATCATAGAATAATCTGACGCTTCCTCGGAAATGGCACCAAAAAATGGTGAGCACCAGGGTTGTAGCAATAATGCTGCAACTCCTGGGCTACCTACTTTACTCTTATCAACCCCGGTAGTTCATAACAAACTTGGTAGCGTCAGTGTTGTATGCACAAGTACTAGTTCTTACTGCAGGTTGTCACTTGGTCAGCTAGTGGAAGATCACTAGGAGCTCGAACCAACTTCCATGGATTCTAGAAGAAGCTCTATATGTGATGAAAGGAAAGAAAGATAGATGTTATTCTAACTGTAGAAAGGAGAAAGACTGAAATGCAAAGCAAACCTAGTGAACCCTAATTAACCAACTAATTCTACTTTTACCGAAAGCGCTAAGAAAACCATGAAATGAATGCCATTACCTATTCAAGGAAGTAAACAACATCTAACTATGCTATCTCTAGAAGTAAATAAGAAAAATACATATTTTTTTATTTTTATGTGAAATTGACATGCATGTAATTTATTGTGTGTGAATGTGGCAGCGAATAGGTGGTGTTGAAGGACGGTTTTGGGACTTGACAGGATGTAGGATGGTGTGGATGGGTCCTAGGAGGTCTCAGGTGGCCTTCTGGAGGATTTTTCTACACTCGGCCTTCAAAAGAAATCCTATAGGAAAATCTACAGGAGGACACAATAAATCTACAGGAGGAAAATAGGGAATCTACAAGAGGCCTACAAGAGGAGGCCGAGAGAAGTTTCCACTATTTTGAGGGTGTGAGAGTGGATGAAAAAGGTGGATGAAGTTTGGAATGATGTGTTAGGGCATCTAAGGTCTACCATGAATCACCAAGAGAGAAAAAGATGATTGGGTTTGCTCGAGGAGAGAGGAAGAAGTTCTATGGAAAAATGCAGGAAACTAGGGCAGAATTGAAGTGAGATTTGGCAGACCTCTAGGGCATGGATCAGATGGAGGGTGTGATTGTTGATAAGCTAGCCTACTATTGGAAGAGATCTACTACAAAGAAATAGATAGTTAACTAAGGAAATCAAGCAACGAGTGAAATGAATGCAATTAGGAAAAATAGAGTTTTGCATAAAAATGGTTTGAAATATGATCCATGAAAGGAAATGTTGAGAAATGATGTAGGAAAGGAAAGCATGAAAGAAGACTACTACAAATCAAGAAGTGATAATGATGAAGAAGATCTAAAGCAAAGAAAAGTTGGACTATTAACCTACTAAAAAGCTGCAAACACTAGAAGTCCTATGGAGGAGGAAAATCTGTGTTTTTGGGGCAGCAAGAGGGTCTTTGCCTCAAATCATGGTCCCAAAAGGAGGAAGGGAGGCCAAGGCACTATTTGTATCCTTTTGATTCTTTGCTTACCACTATTTAACCTGCTATAGAAAGCACAAATGGAAGCAAACTATTGAATCATAAAAAAGAACCTATTCTTAATCATAAAAGAAATACATCTAATGGAAACCTAATCTACAAACTGAAATAAAACATGTTGGGCTCTTAATTGGTCATTATTATTACCACTTCTTAACATTCATTTCGTCTATTTCCACTATTCTTTTATCACATTATTTACCATAATTTATTATGTAATTCCATTTCATAATCATTTATGCTCTTGCAGATATATAATATATGATCTCATTTACTTTTAATAATTAATGATTATTATGCATGATTTTGGTTTATTCATTCGTTATAACCTCACTCATGATTTTAGCCTCCAATATCTCTTTCAAATTGTAGATTTGGAATTCAATAAATAATTAGATATTCCAACTTAGGAATTCGCTGGCATAAGAAGAAACCATTTTGTGTTGGACGTTTTGGGCAAATGAAAGTGAATCTGGAAAATCCAAGACACAGGTTTTGTTCAGAATAGACCAAGTCAGTCACTTGATGAGCTGTCTTCAGAAATTCAAACTGTATTGGGAGAAACACGAGGTTCTTCAAAGGACATATTTGTAGATTCACTGTTGCAGCAGTTTTCCAAAATTTCCCAAATTGTAATAACCAAATTCGACTTGTTCCAGCTGAATCATGATGGATAGATCTCTTAGATCTAATATTGAATATTGATATCAATTTGTTGTAAATTTCCTTTAGATGTTTGTATATTTAAAAGACACAATTCAGAGAGAAAGGGGAGCTAGCTGATGGAAGAATTGAGCCTTATAACAGTGGAACTGTTGTGAATGAAATTTCCAGACTTCTGGTATTTTTCTCAATATGTGAGGTAAGCACAACCTTGACCAAGGAGTTGGGCCCACTCTTCTGATCAGGTGTTGTGCGTGTGCTCTTTTTATGTATATTGTTTTATTTGCTATATTTTCTTTATTGCTATTACAGAATTCCATAGGTTGTTGTGAATGCTTTTCTTTCTGCAATTTAATTTCCGTTAATGTTACAACGATGCTTTTATTTCTTAATCATGAACCCTTGATTGATGTAGATTGTAACCTTTCCCCTACATATACTTTGGACGTTACCTTGAAAATAATACACACCCAGATTGACATATTAATGTAGGAAACGAGATTGAATAATTTGTTCATACTCAGACACCAACATTTTGGCTTCGTTGTTGGGGAAGGCTAACAAGGTGCAAGACATGATCTGTATCAACCAAAGGGTCAATATCTCGTCTTGGGGAGCCTGAGCGTAGTTATTTTTCTTGCATTTTTGCTGGTTTTTATTTTATAGGATCCACTCATTTGTCTTGGGGAGGGAAAGAGTTCTCTCACCCTGCTCCAAGTCCTGAGCTTAAAATATTCACTGCATTTTTGTTTGTTTTGATTTTGGAAAAACTAATATCTCGTCCTAGGGAGGGAATGGTCCTTTGATGCCCTGCTCCGAGTCTTGAGCTTTAGATTTCTTTGTGTACATTTTTGTTTTTATTTGTTTGTCTTCTTGTCCTGGGGATGGAAGGGTCTTTTCGCACCCTGCTTTAGGTCTTGAGCTTTAGATTTCCTTTCAAATTGTTTTTTTGAATAACTAGGAAGAAAAAAGTAGAAATTTGAAAAAAAAATCTTATCATTTCACTCAAAGTGGTGATGTAAGAACCACCCATTCCACTAACAAATTGACAGGAATATTTGAAGGAGGAACCTCAAAGCGGAACATGAAGAATATCTTATATTATGGTAAGAAATGGCTCACATTGTTATTTTTGAATTCCCTATCAGAGATCTAGGAGGAGTGACACAAATGCACATAATTCCTCCATCTTCTCTACCAAATTTTCATGGTTTGGATAATGAGGACCCATATACATTCTTATTTGAGTTTGAAGTACTTTGTAGAGGATATGATTATTGTACTAATGATCAAAGGTTGAAAGTGTTTCCTCTTACTCTAAAAGGAGCAGCTCTCTGATGGTTCTTGAGCCTTGGTGGGAACTGCATCAAAACTTGGGAGGACATGAAGAATGTATTCTTGGAGAAGTACCAAGACTATTGCAAGGCCAATGAAGATATTTTCAGTATGATACAAGGGGAAGATGAAATCTTGGAGGACTATTTGGAGCAATTTAAATACAACCTTCAAAAAAGTGTAGGCATTTGGAAAAAGAGATCTTAAAAACACTCATTCTTAAAGGGATCAAAGATGAAATTTTAGAAATCTTAAATCTGATAGGAAAATGTGACATTTTTCAGCTATCATATGATGATGTTTGTGATTTATGCATAAGATATTCAAGAGGAATATCCAAGGCTGGTAAAAATCCTAGAGAATTTTCTTCTTTCCTTTCCAAATCTGCTACAAGAATAGGAGATATAAGATATGAAATCAGTGATTTATTTGAACATTTTAAAGTTGATTTTATTAGCTCTCTAAATTCACAATTACATGTTTTGCAGGTTAAGGAAAGTCAAGCAAAATTTGAAGAAGTAATTTTCCTCAATGCCAAAACGAGCATCCCATGGATAGTTTCTCTTTCTTACCTGTACTGAAAACAACATTTCCAAGAGATGGAGAAGTCGCAACATTTTCACAACCATGGAAACCTTGGCCTAAATGTATGTTTTAAAACACTTCCTCTCCATTGTCTTACTTGCATAATCTATTATGCAATACTCATGTGCTAGGGTAGTCATGCTAATCTCAATATAACCCCCATCAATATTTTCCACAAGTTTGGCATGGTTCATCCTATGATTAATGACTATTCTCCCTCATCTTGTAGCACAAAAATATCATCTATATTCTTTTCCATCTTTTCAAGAACACCTTGCTTGCATATCAAAATCATCCACACATCCCAATCTACTACATCGTCAAAATCCTCCATGCCCTACACAATATCCTACTCAACTCATTCCACACCCTCCCCGTAATAAACCAATACAAAAGGCTTACAATGTTGAATTGAAAAATTTACCTACCCTTCCCACCCAACCTATTTTGCATACACAATTGGAGAAAACTTATATCGAGATTGGAAATGTTTCAAATCCAAAAATTGTAGAAGAAAAGGAGGTTTCTTCTAATTTGCGTCAACAAGTTGTTTTAGAAACTCAAGAACTTCATGATATGAAAAATATGGGAAATCAAGAAAGTAAAGACTATATTGAAGATTGGTTTCACTTCATCAGTTGTTTGCAGCGTCACTCCATACTTCAACAATTTTTGACATCATATTTTCAAGGGAAGTTGGTCTCTCATACCCTAGTAGTTATTGACAGACATTTCTCAAATTTGGGTGTGTATACACTTGAGGCCTTATTTCTAAAATGACTCCATTGGAAGTACTCTTATATGTAAGTATGCTTTAGTTTTTAAGGTATAATAGGTTAGTGTAGAAAATAGAATAAATAAGTATATAAATAATTTTTGTTATATGTAGAACGAGTTCTGTTTGTTGCAACTTGCTGAATATGTCAATATCAATGGTAAATATTTGAATTTAATTGTGTATGTAGATATATTATATTGAAATCAAATTTCTACAAACACTCATCATTATTTTGGAAAAAAAAAATTATCATATCTTAGGGCGTGTGGGCTTGATAAAACCACTGAAATCACAGTCGGCACAGTCATGTTTTGAGGAACAAAATGGGAATATTTGCAAAACCAATTTCTATCCTAAGTATCCCTTTATTTCTACTTTCTAATCCAATTTGAATCACTCAATTTGGATTTGAAATGAAAATGTTGTGACCAAAACATTGACAATATGTCGAGTAGGCAGCTCAGGAACAAAGTTGGGACAATCCGTTTTTGGAGGCTTAAATGACTAGATTTTTGAAACATGTTTCTATGATATATCCCTATTAATTTAGTTTACAATGCAATTTGAATCACCCTATTTCGATATCATATGAGAAAGTTATGACCAAAATACTGACTGTCCATCGTAAATCAGCACCTTTAAAACTCTATTTTTCCGACCGTTCCTTCACACATTCGACCCATCAATTCTTCATGATTTCAAAACATGTTTCTATTGGATATAGTTACATGAATCTACTTTAATCTCCAATTTGAATCGGTTCAATCCATCGTCAAACGAAAACGTTATGCTTACAATATCAATTGTTGGTCTAGGTTGGGAAATCGAAAATGACTCTGTTATGCAGGTTGTTCTATTTAAATTTGACATATCATATTATGGAATTTTTAAAACCTGTTTCAATTGCAGATATCCCTATTAATTAAATTTCATTTGGCTTTGGAATCATGCAAATCGGATGAAAAACAAAGAGGTTATGATTAAAATACTGTTGTTTAGTATGGTTGGCCATCGTTGTCCCGCATGTAACAAATTAACTCTACTTTGTTATTTATTTTTTGTGGATTTGTTTTTCATAGTAACTAATTGTTAATTTTTTTCATATTTATTGGATTTAGAGAGCCCAATCAACTCTCTTCTTCCATGATTACATGTTTTATTACAAGTAGACGCTCATTTTTTGCAAGTACGAGGAGAATAAAAGAGGTCAATCTGTTTTTGAACAAGTGACTACTGAAGGCAATGATAATAAAATAATATATTTTCATCCGAGCATCTATTAAGAAATATAATATCATATAATTTTGATTCTTTCAAGTTGCCATGGAAATTGATTATAAGATTTTGCTACAAATTATTCCTGTTATTTCTCACCAACAACATGAAGATTTTTCATTACCTAATGGGTTCATAATAGGAGAAATGGAGAATTGATTTTCATTTGAAGATCAAATTCATTTCCGCCAAAAAAAAATTCCATTCATTTACCATTGATAGATTGACAGATTGTTGTTTTTTGAAACGAATTGATATTCTCTTAGGAAACAACATTGTTGCAGTCAAAATCATAGTCGTTGCAACTTGAACTATTTATTTATTTACTATTTTTCAATAAAAATTTTGTTTATTTTCTTATTTGTTTTATGATGTTGTATTTTCAAAATAAATGAAGGAAGTTCTCGAGGTTTCATGATGTTTATCCATTTTTTCCTGAGTCTTATCAGTGTATGGTTCCCTCAGATCCATTGGGTGTTGTTTCTCTGCCACTGTCGTTACTCCCAAAAAATTTCTAAGTGTTAGATGTCATTACTCCTTGGCTGCCGTTACTCTGTCGGTGCCATTACTCCGCCGATGCCATTACTCTGCAACTGTCTTTACTCCGCCAGTGTCATTACTTCGCAACTGTTATTACTCTGCCGGTGCCGTTACTCTGCTGGTGCTATTACTCTGCAACTGTCGTTACTACACCAGTGTCGTTACTCCGCAACTGTTGTTACTCTGCTAGTGCTACTACTCTGCGAGTGCCACTACTCTGTGGTGAAATATTTTGTAAGTACCCAGTGTTGTTACTCTACACATGTTGATACTCTCCCAAGGTAACTCTTCAGGTATGTCCCTAATAAACTCAGTGTATTTGATTGATGTTTCAATTATGACCGAGGACGGTCATATCTTAGTTGGGGGTAGGTGTTGCATTTGATAGAAAATGTATTATATTTAATATCAATGATGTCATGTCATCATTGTTATCAAAATTTCATGTCAAATCATACATCTCACGATTATTACCACCATAATCCATAACAATCCATAACCCCCACTTATCCACACACATTGGAACTTGAATCATGCATGACAACATTAACTTGGTGAATAGGGAAATACATTTAACTGTCTAGGTCCCCTTGGACATAGTGATTGGGTAGTCAATTTATCTTTTTTTATCTATAAACATAATTTTATTTTCTTAAGGAATAATTATGAAAAGATGATTTCATCATGGAAACTTTAAACTTTCCTAATTTGTCAAGTCCCTAATTTTGTAAAATTTATGATGATGACCACAAAATTGTACTTAAATCTTTCCATCACTATCTAATGAATTATTCCTCAAACTCCAATCTTAAAAAAGCAAAATATGTTTATCAACAGTCATTTGAAGGTTATTAGTATTTGAGATGTAAAATTACCCGAGTTGTAAATAGTTACTACAAAAGGTTTTATGCCATCCCTATCTCTTAAGGAGCTGGCGTTCCACCCAATCTATTAAGTGATGTTATGTTGATTAACAATAACCATAGTTAAATTTTGAACATAAATAGTCAACTTCAGGATAGGAGGTCTCATCACAAGCCAACCTACCATGATCATAGGTCCTAATAGAGTGACATTACCACTACTGGTCACCAAGCTAGGGTAATGGCCTTCGGTCATAAAACTTAAGGACAAGAGGTCTCATCATGAGCCGAATTGTGCACTTTTGTTAGTTCCCATGAATGACATTGTTATTAACTGGTTACCAAGAAAGAACAATGATATTTAGTAGAAATATAAGTCAATTGAAATGATTTTGTAACTATGTACTTATTTTTAATAGATGTGAATCTAGCATCTCAATGGGTTAAATAGACATCCCTGTCGAGGCTATGGACACCTGCTGGCAGTAGTGGCCATGCCTATGGTATAGAGGTTAATTTAATGCTATGATCTACTTGGTTACCTTGTTTTCTCAAAACTAACTGCTGATAATGCCATTATTGCATATATAAGGTTTGCTAAAACTCATGGTTCATGGGGTAATATTTAATCAATTCTTAGATAAGGTGGTCATGGTTTATATCTATTATTGAGTTATCAATATTTACTTTACATGTTAGGGATGAAACTTTTAGGATATTTGATATTTGACATTTTGTATCATCTAATATACCATTCCTTTATTCTACAAGTTTCATATCTCTAACCAAAGGTAAATGCTTTACCCAATCAATCTCTATTTAATCCTAGCTTAACAACTCTACTATTATTTTGGGGAAGGTTAAAGAGGCCTAATTCTGATTTTGAATCCTGATGAATTACTGATTGAGGATACTCATGAGATGTGTTATAAAAAAATCTTGATGATAGGGAAACTAAGCAATTTGGGGGAAGGAAACCCAGCTACACTTTTTGATTACTTTCTTTGAGCTTGCATGGCTTCCACCTTTCACATCACTTACACAAGCTCAACCTACATTAACTTCAAGAATGTTAATCCATAGATGTCACTCCACGCTATTTTGTTGAAAGAAACAATTGAGGTGAAATAACATGACTATTTGATTTATTAAAAGTTTAGGAGAATATCATAAACAACCACTGAGCATTATTTACTCATATTTTTCAAACCATTATTTCCCCTAATTTATACAGAGGCATTGGGTTGCATGTGGACACACAACATATTCAGTTTGGGGAAATGTTGGGCTCTTAATTGGTCATTATTATTACCACTTCTTAACAATCATTTAATCTATTTCCACTATTCTTTTGTCACATTATTTACCATAATTTATTATATATTTCCATTTCATAATCATTTATGCTCTTGTGGATAAATAATATTTGATCTCATTTATTTTTAATAATTAATGATTATTATGCATGATTTTGGTTTATTCATTTGTTATAACCTCACTCTTGATTTTAGCCTCCAAGATCTCTTTCAGATTGTAGATTTTGTCTTCAACAGATAATTAGATATTCCAACTCAGGAAGTCACTGGCATAAGAAGTGACCATTTTGCGTTCAATGTTTTAGGCAAATGAAAGCGAATCTAAAAAATCTGAGACATGGGTTTTGTTCAGAACGGACCAAATCAGTTACCTAAAGCGATGTTTTCATAAATTCAATTTTATTGGGAGAAACGCAAGGTTCTTCGAAGGACATATTTGTAGATTTGTTATTGTGGCTGTTTTCCGGAATTGCCGAAATTGTAATAACCAAATTCGACTTGTTCCAACTGAATCATGATGGACATATCTCTCAAATCTCATCTTCGATATTGAGATAAGTTTGTTGTAACTTTCCTTTGGATGTTTGTATATTTAAAAGACACAATTCGAAGAGAAAGGGGAGCTAGCTAATGGAAGAATTGAGCCTTGTAACAGTGGAACTCTTGTTAATGAAATTTGTAGACATCTAATATATTTTTCAATATCTGAGTTAAGCATAGCCCTGACCAGGGAGTTGGGTCCACTCTTTTGATCAGGTGTTGTGCGTGTGCTCTTTTTATGTATGTTGTTTTACTTGTTGTATTTTCTTTATTGCTGTTACAAAATTCCATAGGTTGTTATGAATGCTTTTCTTTCTGCAATTTAATTTCCATTAATGTTATAGCGATGCTTTTATTTATTAATCACAAACCCTTGATTGATGTATATTGTAACCTTGCCCTTACATATACTTTGTGGGTTACCTTGAAAAGAGTACGCACTCAGATTGACATATTAATTAGGAAACGAGATTGAATAATTTGTTCATACTCGGACACCAACAAAACATACAAATACAAGTAAAGAGGAGCTTGGCTACTTGGATTAGGCCCTAACCCAAGAGCTTCATCCCTCTGAGGTAACTCAGTGCTAGCTCAAAAAGGATTCCATCTTTATTATCAAAACAATAACAAGATTACATGAAACTGTCACAAAAAAAAGGCTCAAAGTTGGAGCAGAGTTTACACAAGAAAAAATAAAACAAAAATCTGACCCTAGTGAGGCCCTAAGCCTCTCTACTTATACAAATGAAGTTACAACCAACTTCCTTAAAATCATGGAGGCTTGTCTCCCAAAACTCCAGATAATCATGAGTCATCCTCCACTTGATTGACTGCCTTCTAGTGCATGATTCAACTACTTGTACTCAGAGTTGAAGAAGGGGAATTCGAAGTGAGGAGTAATAAATGAGGGGGATTCCCTCCTATAGGTCCTCTCCTTTGTCCACTTTGAGTTATTGCTGCCATTTGTCCATTGGATCCTTGACTTTGACCTCGAAACTCATCAATAACCTGCATTAAGTACATGTTAGACCACATGGCACAATAACTAACTCAACTCACTCTATAAGAATAAATATAATTAGAAGATCATACAATAAACTAAGAGAATGGTTGATTTGACTAGGTTATGAGGTAAAATGAGACCATATAATTACCCATTTATGAGGCTCATCAATGGGGAGGGTTGTTGTATAGCACAACAATGTCTAAGAAGAAAAAGAAAGGGAAGAAGAAGAAAAAGCAAATTCAACAGAAGGGAAACAAAGCAACCATTGCTTTAAATGCAACATCTGATGAGAAACCATCCATCAAGCCTCACAAAGTTTGATATCCACGCAAACTTTGTGCGGGAGACCATCTTCTTTGAAATTGTGTTGATATTCTTCAAATCTTAGAAGAATGGTCTTCGCATTCACATCATCATGTGTCATCAACTTCTCAAGATCATGTTGGTGACACACAATCAACTAGTGGTATTAAATTTCATGGAAAGAAGCGTAAAGTTAAGTTTCCATGTAGGTTATGTGAAGGGAATCACCCCATTCATCTTTGTCCCTAGCTGGATGAAGCCAAAAAGGTGTTGGAAAATTTTCTTGCTTCACCACAGCGACTTCCATCTAGTTATAGGAAACTCTCCTAAATCCTTCACTACTTGATGAATTGAATGACCAAAATCAACTGTCGTTCAAACCCACTCTCTCTGAAAGTGAATCCTATGAGTCTATACCTGACCTAAATCAACAGGTCGAGGTAACAGTTGACCTGATTTCACCTTCAGCTAATCATACCTTTCTCGAAGAGAGTAAATATGATACCACTCAAGTTCTTTTTGTATCTTCAGATTCCAATAAGCTTGGGGGCAATACTCCTGTTCCATCAAGACAAGAGGAAAATCCTCCCGCTCTCGTAACTCAAGGGGTTAATTCTCCCATTTCTACCTTACCCCCTCCAAGTAGTCTAGTCACTTCCTTTGATTGGAATCGACTAGTAGGATTTTGTATTCCTTCTTATATGCCTTTCCAGATCATAGTACAGGTTTGTAATATGATTTTATCTAACACTATTATAGATGAAGGTGCATCTATGAGCATCCTTTCCTCAACTTCTTGGCAAGTTCTTGGTTCGCTGCCACTTGTGCCTGATACCCAGAATTTATTAGGTTTTAATAAAGGAACCAATCAACCGTTAGGGATCCTCCCTCAGTTACCTATTACTTGGGAAGAAAAATCATTTATCTAAATGTGATGGTGGTCCCAGGCCCTTTATATTACAAGTTACTTCTTGGGCGCAACTATGTTTATGACATGGAAGCTATTGTTTCAACACTCTTTTGAGTGATTTGTTTCCCGCATGAAGGCCTAATTGTCATCGTGGACTAGCTTTCATCTCTTGGTCCAAATATGGTTTCAAGTCAACCATATTCCCTAAATGGTCCTTTCGTACCAATGATATCATCCTTGCCATAGGTTAATTATGTGGAAACCTGCTCCATACCTACATCAACTGACGATCAATTCAGTGATGTTGTACATCATCTATTGGGGGCATTGGAACCAAATCTCTCCTTCATGACCACTTATGAGTTGTGATCAAAGGAATATGATGATAGTTCCTTGTCTTGTGTCAACCTCATTTAAAAATGAAACAAAGGGTATGAGGATAGTTCCTTGTCTTGTGTCAACCTCGTTAAAAAATGAAATCAAGGAATATGAGGATAGTTCTAGTCTTGTTTCAACCTCATTAAAAAATCAAACAACTCCCATGAGGATAGTTCCTGGTCTTGTATCAACCTCGTTAAAAAATGAAACTAGGAGTATGAGCATAGTTCCTTGTCTTATGTCAAGCTTGTTAAAAAATGAAACTAGGAGTATGAGCATAGTTCCTTGTCTTATGTCAAGCTTGTTAAAAAATGAAACAAGGAATTTGAGCAGAGTTCCTTGTCTTGTGTCAAGATCATTAAAAAATGAAATAAGGTCCTCTGGAGAAAAGTTCCAATTTGAGTCCTTGATTAGATCTCCTAAAATCCCAGTTGAGTCTTTCACTTGATCTCGTAAACTAACCTTCATTCCATCCACCTGATAGCCACGATTAGTCTACTTAGGTGAATGAAATGAAGCTTGGGGGGCATGCACCTAGTGGTAAAGTTAAGTTTCCCTGTAGGTTATGTGAATGGAATCACCCCATTCACCTTTGTCCCTATCTAGACGAAGCCAAAAAGGTGTTGGATAACCGTCCTGCTTCATTGCAACGACTTCCATCTGGTTACAATAGACTCTCCCTTTCATCATGCTGGGGGCATGTAAACCAACCTCAAGCATAGTTTTTTGTTTAAATCTTGTGTAAAAATGAAACTGAACTTAAGAAATTGAATCCAAGCATAGTTTGTCATTTCAAGTTTGCATAAACATGAAACTGAATACAAGCATAGTTTGTCATGTCAAGCTTGTGTAAACATGAAACTGAATCCAACCATAGTTTCCTGGGGTTCAAGATTGTGTAAAAATGAACCCGTTTCCATTTTTAACCCTTGTGATTGCCATTCTATCATCCTCTTTCGTCAGATGAGCCTTATTTGTTTTCATCCCATCGCCACCATCCTTTTGGTCAATCATACACTTTCACTTGGTTGTTTTACCTTTTTTGAGGAACAGTTGCAATGAGTGGTCTTATTAGCCAACATATTCACATAAATCAACATGTTTTGAGAAGTTCCAACGTCACTAGAACCAGTTTCTATCTTAGACACCACTTGTTCCTCAAATTGAAGTCATTTTTAAGCTCTTTTCAGACTCTCCAAAAATGAAAATATTGCCAAGCACTTGTCCTTTCCATCTCGTTAACGGATTGGAAATGATACCTCTCTTGTATTATTTTACACTTTTTCAGACTTGAGAAATTAATTTATGAAAAAGACCTTGTGGAGTTTTCTTTTTGTACCTTTTCAAAATCTCTAAACATGAAAAGGATCGAGTTATCTTTGTCGTTAAACTCGTTAAAAACATCAAATAGCAACAAACTTGTCCAACTAGACAAGACTAATTTTCACCTTTGTTAGACTCGTTAAAACATCAAATAGTGATGGATTCGCCTGAAGGGTGAATTTATACAACAAGCATACGTTATCCTCCTCAAGCTTGATAAAAATAAAGAGGTATTGGTCAGCAATGACTGGGGAAAATGGGAAAAAGGGAAAACCACTTTATGGTAGCAGGTCGCTCCTGAACATGACACTTTCAATCCATCACCATGTCTATCTGGGTTGGGTTATTAGCTTGACGGTTATCACACCATTGGTCTATCATACCATCCATTGCTTTGTTTTGGACCAATGCTACCAATTCACTTTAGTGTCATTGACATGTTCAAGAGAAGTCATTTAGTCAAAATCCATCTTTTGCAATACCATAAACCTTCATTTTCATGACCACCATTCCTAAAGTTTGTGTCGTTAGTCAAATTCCACCTCTAAAATCACTACACTCGTTTCGTGTTATTGATGTGGGATACCTCAAGGCCCTCCTATGACAAGTCACTTCTTGTCGACATCAACACATTATCCAAGAAGTTGACTTAGAAACACCCTTCCAGTACCTTGAGGCTTTCATACATCAATGGCCTTCAACCGAAATACTTTGTATGGTTTTCAACATCAAATCATCCATTCACACCATGCAGAATGTACTGTAGTACCTTGAGGATCATAATCATTATCGGTGATTTCTCTCGCGTCTGTTAACAATTTACATCATTGGCTAGTAATGAGATGGTGTTTTCCCATGTTCGACTTCAGATCACATATTCACATGGTTAGGCTCATACTTGAGCGAACGATTGAACGCGATTGAAGACCTAGGATCTAGTTTCATCCATTTGGGCTATGATATCAGGAGTACTAAATCATATGTACAATGGCTTTACATCAATAGTCATTCCGATCATGGGTCTATATTTGTAGAGGATTGTTTATGTACATGTAATGAAAGTTTATAAGCTGAGCATGGGCATGCCTTCCCTCAGCAATTCATGTAAAATCAAATATCGTGATATATGTATTGTAATTGATGCAAGTCACCTTCCACTTCGATACCTCCTCATCACATCATAAAGCATTTCATTTGACATTGGCATTTTTCTGACTTCGTGCTTTAGGGGGAAACTGTTACAGATCCATTTGGGCACATCAAATCCCAACATTCAGATCAGTGTTTTAGGGCTCATAAAACCCTAAATGCAGTTGTTTCATGCCCTAAACAAGTCACCCCTTTGAATGCCTCCTTCCCAGAAAGTTTCATGATCTAAGACATCTAGAAGTGGTCTCTAAAAGTACCAGCACATGTAGATACACTACCAGGGTGCTCTGCAACATAGGTAGATACATTGTCAGGGTGCTCTGTAGAGCACCTAAGCCCTCTTCAGGCTGTGCTGGGTGAATTTGAGTGAAATTCAATTGGGGTTTGGGGAATATTCTTATCTCTTTGAGTCATCTAGAAGCTTCCCTCAATTATCTACTCTTATGAGCTCGAAAATGGATGAGGAATGAGTTAAGATGCATCATATCCTCTCATCCCTTCCTCCATGGAACTAATTCTAAGTATGGAAGGCCATTCAATGCCATCATTTATGACAAAACCTCCTTCATCCTCCTATAAATTGACCACTCATCTAAGTGATCAGGGGTTGGCTGGATTATGCTAAATTGTAAGGAGATAATGCTACTATGAGAATTGACTTTGGAGCAAATGATGTGATGTCACAAGCTTACCTTGCTTTTGATGTGATGTGGATGGGATCCAAGCTGGAGGAATGATTTAAATCAGACACTGATGGTTGTAATTCCTTCTTCTATCTAATAAAGTGTTTGAACCTTTTTCCATATGCTGTGTGCTTTCTGAATGCTTATATGTATGAATTTCTTATTATTCCTTTCATTTATATTCAATGGATTGTATGCTTTGATCGATTTTCGTCTTTTGTTGTGTTTACAAGGCAATTTTCAAGTGAATTAAGTATGGGAAAGAGTGACGGAATCGATACAAGGGAAACAAGAGGAAAGCAGAACTACAGGTAGGCCTTCTATCCTCTCTTCTTATCTATTGCTTATAGGAAAAGTCTAAAACACTTTAAACTGTTGTTCTAGGCACAACTGCTTGTCTAGTGAATTAGTATTTATCCATAGATGCTAAATTCTCCAAAACATTCCCTTTCCTTTCCTTACTTGCTAAGGCACAATTTTCTTCATACTCCTTAGATGAAGAACCATCTCTGGTGCTTCTCCTGATTTCCTCCTGGATCAAATCCAACCACAGTCGTTCCCAATCTGGTAGTTTCTCTCTTCCATTCACTGAGTCCTGGTAGCTATGCCAGCTCTTAGGAAGATGGAGGATAGCAAGACTCACCATGTCATCATCAATTGTCATGATTCCTACACTTCCAAGCTCATCCTTACAGGTGGTGAGCTTGCTCAGATATGTAAAGACCGTGTCACCCTTTTCACACTTGATTTTCCAAAGCTTGTCTTTGAGCACCAACTTCCTCTGATTGTTGTTGTTTTGGTATAGACCCTTCAATGTCTTCCACATTGAAAATGGTGTCTCCTTCTCGTGGAGACTCAAGAAAATATGGTCTCAAACTCCCTCCAGAAGGATCATCCTCACTCTAGCCACAAATTTCTTCCACTCTGCCAATTCTTGGGCATTAGCTACTACTAGCTTGGGGACTTCTTGATCAATGAAGTCCTTCAAACCGTTGTCCTCTAATACTACTTCCATGCGATCATTCCAGGCTATATAATTTGAGCCTCCATCTAGGGAATACTCGAGTCTCAAACCATTAAACGCCATTGGTGAACTTTGAGATGTGATAAGAATTTGATTTCTATAATCAAGAACTTCAACATTTGAACTTCTCCCTTCTTTGTATAATGTTCTTTGCTTTGATCACCTTTGCTCTGATACCATGTAGAAATTCTCACTTTAGATTAAATTGATTATGCAATGTACTAAAGAAAAATACTTAATCTAATTCTACAATCAAACTTGCGGAAGCTTAATCAATTTTGAGCAAGATCAAACAGAACACACATAACAGTGAAGAAGATTCCATCAAACATGAAACACAAAATAATACTCTAGGGAAAGCCTCAGCTAAAAACCCCGCTATCTGCATTATCATACAAGTGGAAATATCTCAAGATTACACAAAGCTTTAGCTCACAAGCTATCCAGCTCTCAGTACAAACCCTCATTGCTGCTCATAAACAGTCAAAGGCTTCTCACGAGCCTTCTCCTCTGCCCTCCAAGCCTCCTATTTCCTTGCACAGTTTCTGTTGGGTCCTCAAGCAGCCACCTATGTGTAATTACCTCACACACTACTCACTGACCTCTGAAATAACTGCACAATCCTAAAGGAGATAATTCCTTCTGCATGGATGAGTTTCCTATATAGGAAAATTCCTCCAACTGATAGTACACTGTCCCTTCCTTTAATCTCAACTGGGTGTTTCCCTGAAATGACATGCATGAGTTATTTATGAGAGAATATTAAGTTATCTGGAAAACACCAGTTGCATGGATGCATGCATTGACTAATTGAACTCACAATTAGTTCCTCCAACTCTTTGGAACTAATTTAACTGGACTTAACTCAGTTAACTGAGCTAACTAATTACAACTAAAATACAACTCATCCTTATCTCCTTAATTAAGGGATAACTTCCTCAATCAAAGGGATAATTGTTGCATGTCTTCATAAAGACTTCATGTTTGATTTTTTCCAACTAATTAACTCAAGGTGAATTAATTAATTATTTTTCAAACAGCTAGTGAGACTAAATTCGAATTTTAATTCTCAATTTTAATTCAGGGACTAATTAAAATTGGAATCTATCCTAAAATTCTATTTATAGAAATGCTATTTTTAGCATTCCTATTTTATCATTCCTTGTTTCTACTTTCAACAATGGTACCTGAAATTCTACTTATAGCAATGCTATTTATAGAATTTCTTATTGCTATTTTCAACATTTCTCAAGTAAATGTTCTGAAAAGAAACTGGCTCAAGGTGAGAAATGGATGTGATTTCCATTCTCGATGGTTGGGTGGAACACTCATTTCCCTGGTGATTTTCTGGATGGTTGAGATAAAAAAAATAGGGAACAAAGAAGTACTTACGTATAATTCTTATTGAATTTTTTCTTCCAGGATAAATGTTTTCCGTAAAGTAATATACTATGTTTCTGTTGAATGACATAGGTCTATTTAATTACTATGAATGATATATTTTTTACAATGGACTGATTAAATGGCTTTGAGTAACATGTAAATTAAAAGAATGTGTTATATTCATTACATAGTCTGATTATGAAGTGAAATGACCGAAAATTGGTACAGTAATTAAAACTTACATGGTCTAGATTAGTTTCTCAGCCAGTTGGGTGCTTACCAACGACCAGAACAATTCTGAGTCTATTTTAAGGAATTTGAAGAGGTATGAAAAGCTAGAAATGAGCCCTTTAGAACGAGACAAACCGTGGAGGTCCATCATCTATGTTCTTGAGCAAGTATTGAACAAGTTACAAAATGACAATAACAAATAACTGTTGAGCAAAATAACCCTGAGAAGAACTAATACTCGGTATGGATACTTGCTAATAATGTACAACTCTATTTAAACATTTTGATGCATGTTATATTATCGAGATAAGCATCATGCAAGAATAAACCTATATAAGTTTAGTATAAGTTGCAGAACCGAGTCTTTTTAAAACTGCAACAAATTCCTATGAGTGGAATTAGAAATTATACAAAGTACATTAATAGTAGTACCAAGTTGGTTCTCTAGATGATAAGGGTTAGAAAAATAAAATAAAAAATAATAGGGTTACATAGAAATTTGACTGATAAACCAGTAGGATAAAGGGTTAGGCTTCTAGCCTAGCTAGGCATTGGCCTAGCCAGAAGACAATACCAAAGTCTCGAAAATTGACAAGGGCACAATCGTATGAATTTGGATGAACAATCTATAAACTACATGTATTAATTCCAAATCTTTAATTCTCTGTTAAAATCTGAAATTTTAAAAGGAGCCAAACAAAACTGTAAGAGTATAACAACACAAAAAATAACTTTTGCAGTTAAAAAAATACTTATGAATTACACTAACTCAGAAGGGGAAAATATGAGTTTACATTACAAGAGAAACACTCTACATGCAAATATTAGTGAAGGTTTTGAAGGTAATCTATTTGACCATTATCAATATGATTATTATAGAAACTAAAAGAGCCCTTTAACAATAAACCTGATGATACTGTATGGTATAGTAGCATACGGGTAATCAAGTTGTAGGGTGCCTTTCAAATTTTCTCCCCAAGACCAAGAGAGAAACATGTCAAACTGTGGAGGAATATCAACAACAACCACATCCATCAACACATTCTTGGCTGGAATTTGGTTTAGAGACACTACCAATTCTTTAATAAGACCGAGGCATTTCACTCTTCCTAAATCAAAAGTATAGAGGTCATAGTATGGTCAGGTGATATTTAATCCTAGTTTGTCCATAATGGATTTATGAATAAGGTTGTGTGAGACCCCAAAATCTAACATGGCATTATAAAGGATAAAATCATGAAGTTTCAGACTAAGGTAAAAAAGTGGGACTTCACTATCTTTTGGACTTCCCTCTACAACTGGACCAAACAAAATTGTAGGCTCATCATCGGAAACATTAAGCATATGTGACATTTGTTCTACCTTTAACATCTTAGCAATCTGAGACTTATATTTATTATTCTTGACTAGTTCAATTAGAGGGATTGAAACTTTCAACTTATAAATTTAATTCTCTAAGCTAAACATATTAGATTGCTTCTCTACCTCTTTTGAAGTGGTGTCTTTATTTTCACGATTTTATTTGGTATGAGACTCCTTTCTCTTACCTTCACTTTGAGTCTCCTTATCCTTCCTTACATTTCTAGTAGAAGCTTCATTGGTCTTGTCCCAAATTAGAATAACAATCTCCTTTTCTTTGTTTTGATCTGTAGGGGTTGCTTCTATGTCTTGCACATCTCTCTGACCACTTTTCCTCTTCTGATCCAATGTAACAAGCACACTCCTGCTCCTTTAATTGTACTGATTTTGCAAATGGCTAAGAGCATTATGATAACTTCTTTGGTATTCTTGGATTTGCACTAGCCATGAATCATCATTTGCAAGGACAAGTTGTTGATCACTTGGTGCAAGAGAATCTTGAGAGAATTGATCTTCCTTAGTTAGAAAAATAGGTAGTTGATCTTCCTCAAAGAAATGGTTTGCTTCAACAATCTCTTCTTCATCTTCTTCCAGGCCTTGAGTGTAATTTTGTTGAAATCGAGTTATGATTTGTCCTTGAGGATCTTTATTTTTCTGCTCTTTGTGACTACTACTGTCGCCTAAAATTTGGATTCCTTATTGAAGGCTCCGCCTATTGATCTACAATGGTCATTCTCTCCATCATTCTTTCCATGGTTTTTATAAGAGTGTCGAGTTTACCATCAGAAGAAGAGGAGGACTCCTCCTTAATGGTAACTTTCTTCTCCGGTTTTAATTTGGACTTCTTGATCAGCAAATTCCACACTCACTACATTTCTTTGCATGTATTCTAAAGTGGCGGGGTTTCTCTCCCTAAGATAATAACCATGTCCGGGTCAAAGGCATCAGGATAGTGGAGGAGTGCTAAACGAGGGGGAGGTTTCATGTCATTAGGGATAGAATTATACACAATAGTGAATCTAGTTGTGAACCCCTGCACTGTCTCATTCAAATTTCTCTTCATGGAATTGTACTTAGCCAAAATCTATAATGGATTCTTCTTTTCTTCCCACCAGGATAAAAACAACTTTTTCAACTGTCGAGAGCTGTTTATGGAACCAGCTGCCAAACTCCGAAACCACTTCTTCCTTTCTAAAAAGGCATTGTGCTATAATTCTTATTTTAACATCCTCTTCATCAACTTCTTCAAGATCGATGAAATCCACCAATTTGTCAACATGTTGCTAAGCTATGATTTCTGAGTTTCCATAAAAAAGAGGAAGCCTTTGGCCATAGTTTTGAGGTAGGGCCGCAAGTTGACTAGGTAATGCTAAAGGGGCAAACCTTTACATGACTGTTGGAGGAAGTTGTACAAGAATTACAACTAGTTGTGTTGATGGAGATGATGATATCAAAGGAGGTAGTGGTGGATTGGCAATAACAGATGTGGTAGTTGATGTATTTGGTGGTATGGTAGAGGAAGTAGCAACATATAAAATTTCAAGTTGATATTGAACGTAGGCTTTTTCAGTGGTGATCTAAACTTGGTCAACTATACTTTAGAGCTTATTAAAGTTTGACCAAAGCTCATGATCAGGTTTAGAAAATAGGGATTTGGAAGAAGGAAACTAAGTATCAAACTTGATAGGGTCGAAAACTACCTCTAAAAAAAAAGATTCAGACTTTGATTGGAAAAGAGATAGCTCAAATTGGATATCAAAAGAAATATATTCAACAGTAAAAAATTAAATAGGTAAAGAAGTAGTTCTTACAAATTTACAAGCTCCACTTTCAAGAAGAGAAGATTTGAGTTTCCTTAGCAGTTTCTCTGGATCATCAACAACATGAGGTGGATTTGGGTTAGGGTTTGACGTCGTGTGTCTTTTAGGAGCCAGAATTTAACACGTTAACTTGATGTTATTTAGATCATCCTTATTTGAGTAATGAAACTTGTCACCCATAGGACCAGTCTTGAATGCACTTGTATAACTAATTCCAGGAAAAATACATGAGTCCTGTCCTCGACAACAATGCCAAAATGTTATCCTCCAAACATCATTGGTTGTAAGATCATAGAAAGATCCCTCTCTAGTTTAGCAGGGCTAGCTGCTAAACCCTAAGTGGTTTGAGGTTACCTCCTTCAATCTCCTTTCTCAGCCTTGGGATATTGTGGAGGATAATAGGTTAAATTATTAGTACATGGGGATGTTACAGTGTCAAACTGTCTCCATGCTTTTAAAAAATCCACATCAATCCTACATTGTCAAAAACTAGTCTCTTGAATCTGTAAAACATGTCTTTTGCACCTTTGAAAATTTTGAGGGTGTTTTCCATGAGGTTATAAACATGTATGAGAGTTTCTTCCTCTAACAATTTGGGATGGTCATTTATCTAACACTGTATGACAAAATCCACCTCGTCTTCACCTATGTCTATCTGCATTAATAATAGTTAGGAACAATTCAAGAAAATTATAATCATCTAAGGACATGGATTATATATTGGACTATAAGAGGTTGAGTATCCGTAATTTTTGGTATCATTCACTAAACGTCTTATCAATCTCACCAGATATGCAAATTCAGATCGATAATCAATTTGATAGAGTGTGTCGTTTTCTCGCTGCTAAATATACCAAACGGATTACGGAACCAAAACATTTCTATACCATATATGAAGAAATAGCAAATATGAAAACTTATTGTGATAAAGAGAGAGGCAAATTAAAAGAACATAAAAACGCTATAAAATTATTTTTACATATATTTCATGATGAATGAAAGAACCCAAGATGTTTATAATACTTTTTTAAGAAAAAACTCAAAATCCCATAGTGGCATACTCGTATCAGTACTTACTATCAACGAAGAATTCTAATATTTTGTATTGATAATGACATTGACTACAATTTAATAGTTGGAAACATAAAGAAAAAACCAAAAGGAAAATATGCATCCAAATGGTTAGGGAAATTGTTTAGATTCTAAAATTGAAAGGCAATGGTTGTTGGATGTAACTGCTTCAACTAGCCATGTAGGATATGTGTCAAATTTATTTAATTGGAGAATATTTTTTTGTTTGACATGTTGTTTTAAATATATGAAGAAAATATTATTATATTTTATATCCTTATAAACATTATATAAAATAAACAAAATAGTTTATGTTCAAACTTGTAAAGCCACTACTAAGTTTGCACATTTACTTTTAATCTTAAATGTTAAAGAGTTGAATAAAACATAAATAATGGTAGATACATATATTTCCATCTTGTTCTTATTCATCTTTTATGCAAATACTTGCTTAAATTACGGTGGGCACTAAATGATGGTAAATAGGTTGTTTACTTAAGTGAGTATGAGCTATTTTCAGCTATTTTAATTTTATGTTGTTTTCCTATGAAGCTTGACAATGGAAAATCATTGCACAAATATTTAAAAATCATGGCATAAATATTGCAACTACATCAAGAAATTATGGAAAAAAAAATTGATGGAGTTGTCTACATGGCATAAAGGGCGGCAATAAGACCTTCAAAATTATGGTCCAATCAAATGTAATTACTAAAATCTTACCCTAGCAAGAACTAATAAATAAATTGTTTTTACACCAAAATAAGTAACTTCATAACTATTAATTTGGGTACAAATGACTAAAAAAAAACCTTATACACTCGTATAAAAATTGAGTATTATTTTCTGAATTTCATAGGTATTAATGTGTGCAAAAACATGGCAGAAAGCATTATGCACTTGTGTAAAAATTGATTATTATTTTTTGTTTTCAATAAAAATTAAGGCCAGTTTTCAGGGCGAAAAATTAAGGTCAGTTGTATGTTAGTAAGTAATAGTAAAACAAGGAAATCCAGTGATATTAAAACAAAGGAATCAACTTTAAACAATAATAACATAGTATTAAAATAACAACGTAAACGGAAATATTTTTTAGATTAATTTTTTATATAACGAGGGTATATAATTATTAATAAAAAATATTGATTATACATTCACATTCTCTCTTCTTTTTATATGCGAAATTTGCACTACTTAATTATAAATCATAAATTTTATATCATCGACGAAAATATTATTAAACCATGAAATAATGATTAAATATCATTGTTATTTAACAATAAGATCCTATACTCTAAAATAATGGAACTAAATATCCCCATGTACGTACTATGCCATATTGATGATACATAGCGTACATACCAAAATCGTGTATCCATCATACGAAAACAGCCGGTGAAAACATACATACATTTCTTAACGGTTTGAGGAAGCTTGGTGTTCAAAAGGTCCTATCTAATCATGGAAAATAATGATAATAACAAGGGTGGGTTTTATGAAAGATGTGCATTGAAGCTATATCCAATGGATGCTTCACTCCAGGAATGTATAGTCTGTGTAGCCAACTACAGGATCAGGTATCATAAAAGTGTTCCTGTTGTATTTATTGAGAGGGGCAATCTCGGTTGGCCAGAAAATGTCTTCCATAAACTACAAGATACGCCTTACCACTTGCAATTGCCTCATTTCCTTCTTCTCTATTATAACCGCCTGCAACTAAGAATGGTCCCTTGAATGCCTTCCTTATTGGAAACAGACTTGTTTGTTGCAACAGGATCAAATGAATGTACCAGCGTGGGCTCTACAGAGTGGGGATATAGGATGTTGTGGGCTCTACAGAGTGGGGATATAGGATGTTGTATTTATTCAAGGCCTTGGCCATGTAAAGCCCAAGCCCCTCTAGATCTGAATCGCTGGATTCTGAATAATGTGTAAATGGTGATAGTCGTATTACCACTCGCTCTGCTCCAATTTCATCTACCACTGCTTCAAAAACCTCCAGAGCAAACCTGCAGCTGTTCTCCAATGTGCCACCATACTCATCGCTCCTGATATTTACATTGTCTTTCATAAATTGGTCAAGAAGATATCCGTTGGCACCATGAATTTCAACACCATCAAAACCTACCACGAAGCCATCAAAACTATGAATGGAAAGAGGTAGCACTTAATTTTCTAAGAGGTAGCACTTAATTTTCTATTTATTTGACTTCCTGTAGGCTATGTAATACATAATTCCCAAATTTACGTTTTCTCTTACAACTGTCAGAACTGTCACCTGCTTTAATAGCATTTATGGTAGCAAGACGAAAGTCATTAATAATCTAAGGAATCTCCTCCGTTTTTAGAGATCGAGGAGTGGAAAATTGTGCAACATCCTTGCCATTGAGTAAAGTAAGCTGTGCCGATATTATTTTTCTATCTGTTGATGAAACGGAAGCCTATCCATTGGGTTGATAATCTGCATTTCATAGATCCACTCACCCATTTTAGTTTAAGAAAGAGACTGCCCGAAATTGTTCAGAAAAAACTAACCTAATAATGTAATTTTATTAGGAAAATCACTGTTCATTTTTCATTATGAGATGTCATTGCCAGATGAATCCCACATAAAGCTGTATGATAGTGGAAATCAAGCTTTGGAAGCAAATGAACATAACGCAATGCACACATATCTGTGAAGTACATTAATGGATAGATAGACATGGGAAGTCCTTCCAATGTGCCAAATCTTACAGAAGAAAACGCTACCTTTGTCGTGGACAGCATTGACGATGGGTTTCCAGGCCTCCACCTATTTCTCCCTCCAAATTCCAGGAGTATGAGGGTACCTGCCAGTTGCACACCTCATCATGGTGTAACTACTGTGATACCTACAGCGTCTGGTCTTCATTTTCGGCTAATGCAAGCTTCTTTTGCTGTTAATTTCTCATTCTCCACTTCTTCTTCTTGTTCCAAGCTGTGACTGTTTTGCATTTATTCGTGTGTTGTTAATATTTAGCATTAGAGGGGCTGTCATCCCACCTCTGTGTTAGGATTTAGCATGTATCATTGAATTTGTATGTAGGTTTCTATTGTTTTAATGCCAGAGAGCTGTCATCCTATCTGTGAATTAGATAATAAATTTACAGACCTCTTTAATGGTTGCAGCCGTGTTATAGACATTTTTGGGCACTTCAACCCCAATCACAAATTTCCATAAACTGAGGGCTCTTAAGTCCCTAAAAGTGTTGCTTCACTGCCTAAAGGAACAATGTCAACTGATTACATCATCTCCCAGATGTTCTCCACTGAAAACTGCTCATAAATGGTCAAAACTAGACCATACTAAAAGCTCAATGCAGAGGGTGCGATGCATATCACCTTCCCAATATATAGGGTGTGATGCATACTATTTTTCTCTTCTGTAGGGTGCGATGGTCGGGAATGGACAAATGGCAGGGACAAAAATGCGAGGTGGAAGATCATGGAATCTTCCAGAAGCTTCCCCTCTGACACTTTCCACTCCATTTTCGACCAGGGATGAGTAAGAGATTATCATTCTCAAAGTGGAAGCAGGAACTATCAGAGAGAAGACACTAATCAAGATACCAAAAGATGACTTACCTCTCTGTAATCATCTATATAAAGATCCCTCATCACAGAGATCCAGAGGCTGGAATTTTGTAACTTATAGAGAAGTGTTGTTGGTATTTTGGTGTACATTCACAGTGTTGGGTGATTTAGCTTTGCTTGAGGTGAAGAAGGGCTTCTTAGTTGGAGGATGATGCTAGGTCAGAGCACATGTTTGTAATGTTCTTGCTACTTTTCATCTGAATAAAGATATTCTTGTTTCCTTCCATATTCTTGTGTACTTGTTTATATATGCTTGTATATGGTTAATGCACATCTGATCCTGCATTATTTATGAACTTAGATCCTTGTTTCTTTCATAATAGTATGTTGCTATGATTCTATAGGTCCTTTTGAAGCTGAGCAGACAAAGAGCAAGCGGCAAAACTCTATCAAGAAGGAGAGGAAATCGAGCACAAGACTTAGGTTGGCTGTCTTGGTTCTCCTCTTATTTATTTTCATAAAAGGAATCAATAGTAGACTTTGATTGTTTGTTTCTAAGATAGCCACCCATCTTAGTGGGAATAGCAGCATCCGTGTGGACACTATTCCTGTATAATAAAATGGCTACTCCACTGGGGAATGACTAGATTACTTGTTAGCCTATCTATCCTTGTTTCTTTTATAAACATACAAACAGAGCTTGAAGTCAAGCCAGCTAGCCTTCGAACTGCATTTGTCATACAAATGCAAAGTAGATCAATGTTGCTTCAGTCAATCTCCATGTTTTGTTTATGAATTAAACAATAGATTTGCAAGCAATCTAATTTCCTTGAGTGGTGGCTCTAGTAACCTCTTAGATCACCCCTATTTTTTATACACTGATCTTTACTTATTCGAACTAAAACACCTGAACTAGATTGTAAACTATGAGTTAAATCTCGTTCAAATTCTCGCACTGTAACCATCGCACCCTGCCTTCAAGGCAGCCTATATGCATCGCACTTCTCGAATGGAGTAGGTGAGCTGCAAACTAAATTCACTGTGTAACAGGTGCGATGGTCAGGGAAGATTGATTTTACCCTCCAACTATGGATTTTTCTCACTATTTTCAGTCTTATTCAAGAGTTTTTGCTATCTGTAATCAGTGTACTTCTGTGAAAACCCCCTTCTCTTGCATTATTCCGCCTCCTTAGTGCAAAGAACTATAAACGTTTTTTATGTATTGTGCATCGTTTTAGTTCTCTTTTGCAAAAGGTAGCATAGCCGAACTATCGTCTCTAGATCTGAAAGTGTCGTAGCTGTCATTTTCAGTTTTAGAAAGCAATTCCATTGTTTCAGATAGTTGATTATACAGTTAATATTGCATAGGATTTAAATTACTAGTTTTAGAGTGTCGAAAAGGAATTTCCATTTCAAAATCGCAAAGTGTCTCTCTTTCATTCACTTCGTTTTGACAAAGAATTTTGTTGAGTACAGTCACTTTAAAAGTAATTCAGCTTTGCACATAGCTTTCCTAACATCATTCACACATTAAGGAAGCTGAAAAAAATACATGCATGTGCATTTTCATTATGAATGCTTGGCTTGATTTAGAACTATGCATATTAGCATGTCCTTTGTGCTCTGTGAAGTAAAGATGCTTAACTTTCTTCCCTTTAGTAGCTAGGATTTTCATTGCTAGAAGAAGATAAAACGTCTATTTATCATCTTAGACTACATTTAGGAATTATACATACATCACGTGGTGAATCTGAAAGGCAAACTATTAAGCAAGATAAACCTAAAATAAATCCAATGAATCTAACAACGCTTTGGAACTTAACGCACAACATCTAGAGGTCTAGGCTAGAGACATATTCCGGCGTCATAAAGCCTGGTAACTGTTGCTTTCAGTGCTGGTTGGGTGATTCATCCACTCTGAGACGGCAAGTGCCAATATGGAATTTTTCTCCTACGTACCATCACGTATATATTGGGAGACCACAATAGGCTGCATCCTTTATCCTTAGGAAGCCATGTCTGCCACCCTATCGATTGTAATGCACCGAACACAGCATTCGAGAAGACTAACTGCCGTACCGTAAAAAATATTATGTAGTTTTACGATTGGTTTGGTAATCCTCTCTACCTAGATCTCCAGAGAAGTCCATTTTGATCCTTTTCAAACTCCTTAAAGGAAAAGGTCCTCTGGGTGCTTGTAACTTCAAGCTCAATAAAAATTGAAGGCGACTAGAGTCATCTTTTGTTTTTTCTCGACTCTTTAAAATTGAAAAAACAAGTTGTGTCCAAGCGTCTAAAAATTTATTTTAATTGGAATAACGTCACAAATTCCCCTGTTGATCTTCAGGTTGAGAAAATGGACTCTACCAACCAAGGATTTTCCCGTGAAGGAAATCCTAGTCCCTTCCTATCTAGGGGAGATGTTGGTCCACCCGATATTGCTACTTTGTCACTTCCAGGATTAAAAATTGGTTTGCCAGTCTAGCTCTTCTCTACCTCTATCGTTCAGAATCCCGTAATTCCTTAACAGTCTAATCAGCAACTAGACGACACTAAAGTTGCCTCCCAACCTTCTACTTCATCTGATTCTCCCTCTCCTCCTTCCTCTTCGCTTGACAAAGCCGATAAGGCCAAAAGTCAAGTAACTGAGAAGAAGAAGAATCAGAAAGAGAAAAAGGAAAAGAAGAAAAAGGAACCAAAATCGAAAGGGAGCAACCAAGTATCGTCTAGCAAAAATCTACACACTGCACAGTTAAAACCTAAATCTCCTTGTGTCATTTGCAATGGAGATCACTATCACCAAGATTGTCCTTACATCCCTTGGATCTTAAGGGACTGGTCTCATTGTTTGCACAATCCTGTAGCATCAACCTCTAGCAATCATGTTGAATGCTCACCGTCAACCAGTGAAAGTGAAGCACATGGACAAAGAAGGAATCCTAAACTTCCTTGTAAGTTGTGTGTAGGTGATCACGTTGTCCACCGTTGTCCCTTCCTTGAAGAGGCTAAAAGAGTTTTAGGTAATCGTCCAGTTTCACTGTTACGACTTCCTCATAGATATCAAAAACTCTTGTCGAGCCCTCCACCGGTTGGAAATCCAGCTGGGCCATCCTTGTGGTCAGCTGAAGCACCTATCATTGAACATAAACCCTCGGAATCCATACCAGATGAAAGTCAAAGGGTCGATACGGCAGTTGACCCAGTATTGCCTTCAGAGTGTTCATCTTCAAACGATACTGTCACTGAAGAGAAAGAGAATGACATCGTTCAAATTCTTTTCATCAACACCGACTCTGATGAACTTGGGGGCAGTCCTCCCATTCCTTTACCATAGGAAGGAAGTTCATCAGAGTCCTACCTGGCCATCTATTCGGTCCCACCACCAAGCAACCTAGTTGTTTCCTTCGACTACAATCTACTAGGTAGACCCCGTTTACTAGCTAGTGTACTGTTCAAAATCATTGTACAAGCTTACAAAATGGTCATGGTTGGTACCATCATTGATGAAGGGGATTCTATGAGTATCCTTTCCTCAACTGCTTGGAAAGCGCTTGGTTTGCCATCACTTTTGCCTGAAATGAGAAATATAACAAGCTTCAACAAGGGAACCAGTCGACCTTTAGGGATCCTTCCAAATGTGCCCATTACTTTGAGAAGGAAAACTGTTCACATGAATGTTATGGTAGTTCAAGGACCTTTAGATTATAATCCACTCCTTGGATGTGACTATATTTATTTCATGGGAGCCATCGTCTCCTCACTCTTTAGAGTAATGTGTTTTCTGCACGAAGGCAGAATGGTCAAGCTCATAGACCAAATGTCATTCCCTGGTTCACACATTGGAAATAGTCAAATGCCATCCCTGAATGGTCTTTTCACGGAAGAAATGTCTCATCGGTCTCCAGTCTATTCACCTGATGAGTGCGAGTGATTTAGGAAGATGTGACTGAAACCCAGGGGGCATGCGCCTTGGTCTGTTTCGGCAGAAAAACCTTAGGTACGGAGTGGATTTCCATGAGGGATATATTAATAGTCTAGAGAAACCATCCTTATAGGAAAATGGGAACAGATTGGAATAAGATACCTTCGTTAAGGTTATGCTGACTGACTCCGCTCCCCTTTGTTTGTTTCGATAGACATCGCTGAGAAAGAATTTTATTTGCTACAGGGATGAAAATTTCTTGGTAACCTAGAAATTTTTTGCTATACCTGGGGGCATGCAAACCTTTCCACATGCAAGTGAAGAGCAGCTATTTATTTTTTAAATTTGTAGGACCTCTAACCCTTTAAACCCGTAAGGCTAGTCATTTCCTAACTTGCATAAAGAAATGATTCGGGGCAAAGCTTCAAAAGGTGCAAGCTCCATCAAAAAGGGAATCTTGAATGAGACATTTCTTATCATATGACTGGCGAGCAATGTTGTCGTAGATTTCAAGCTTGTTAAAAAATAAACTCTCCATGAGCAGTTTTAGCGCATGGTTCAAGCTCGTTAAAAAATAAACATAAGTCATGAGCAAGTGTTTCTCCCTGCATTTAAGCTCATTAAAAAATGAACAGGTAAATAACCATTGTGAATGCCTTATCGCCAGGTTTTGAGCCTTGGTCATGTTCTTGCCATCAACTCCACTCTGTTTTAGCTGATCATTCACCCCCATATGATTGTCTACCCCTTCGAGGAACATTTGCAAAGAGTGATTCTGCTAGCCATCCTTGTAACACTGCCATGATTAGAAAATTCCAAATCTTACCTGGAATCAGCTGCTACCTGAAACTATCACTCGTTCCTAGAAAATGAGTCTTCTTTAAGCTCTTTTCACCTGACTCATAAAATATGAAAAGATTTCCGAGCAATTGGCCTCTCCGGATCGTTAAAAGGCATCAGAAGTGTTATCCCTCCTCTAGATTTTAATCTTTTTGGACCTGAGGGATTATTACACAAAAATATTGAGCACTTGTCTTGTTCGGCTCATTAAAATTATCGAAAATTCATCCCTTTTGTATTATTTTATGCTTTTTTGGACTTAAGGAATTATACAACGAAAAAAAATCTTCAGAGTCTTCTTTCTGTTTCTTTCAAACTCTCTAAAATTGAAAGAGACTAAGTTATCTTTGTCGTTAAACTCGTTAAAACTAAATAGCGACAAAATCATCCAACAAGACGAGAACGAGTTTCATTGTCGCTAGGCTCACTAAAATGTAGCAACAGGTTCGCCCGAAGGGTGGATTATAGAACAAGCATATGTTATCCTCCTCAAGCTTGACAAAGATAAAGAGGTACTGGTCAGCAATGACTGGGGAAAATTGGGAAGAAAACAAGAAGAAACTTTATTGGTAGCAAGTTGCTCTTGAACATGACGCTTTCCTTCTGCATCCATGCTGGGTTGGGTTGTTCCATTCACTAGTCTTCACCATTGGCCCGTCACGCCATCCATCTTTGGGGTTAACACTACCAAACCATCGTCAGTGTTGCCGATATGTTCAAGAGAAGTCATTCAGACAATTCACTTGTGTCTCACCCACTGCAATACATTCATGCTTCATTCCTTCATGACCGCCACCCTAAACCCTATATTGTCAGTTTGTTTTCACCTCCAAAATCATATGCTTCGTTCCATGTCATTGATGTGGGATTCCTTAAGGTCCTCTTGTGATGGGTCACTTGTTGTTGACATCAGCTCATTATCCAAGAAGTTGACTTAGGAACAACCCTTTCAGTACTTTGAAGTTTGCATGCCTTAATGGCAAGTTTCTCACTTTCAGTGACAGGTTTACATCAATGGCCTTCGAATGAGAGATTTTGTGTGGTGTTTGACACCAAGTCCCTTTTTCACACCACATAAATTGTGCTGTAGTACCTTGAGGGTCATTGTCATTATTGGTGATTCCTCTCACGCCTGTTAACAGCTTACATCATTGGCTGATAATCAGGTGATGTCTTTCCATGTTCGACTCCAAAACATTTTTCACATGGATCGACTTGTACTCTGAGTGAAGATCAAATGAGTTTTGAAGACCCCGGATCTAGTTTCATCCATCCAGGCTACGATATATTCAGGAATATAAAAAAGTCTAGTGTACATCATTTCAGATCAGATGATCATCCAAATCAAAGGATGATGTGTCCATATCATCAATCTGTCACACAGACGATTCTCTACCCTATGTACATGAAAAATGAATTTTTAAAGTTGAGCATGGGAATGCCCGCCTCAGCTAGATCATGAAAAATGTTGTCAAAATAATGTATTGTATTGTATCTTATTACAGGTCGCCTCCCAGCTCGGAAAAACTTCAGATCCTCATAGTAAATCATTTCACCCGACATCAAAAA
>APFE030222207.1:82545-109838 GCA_000404065.3 Pinus taeda
GTATCTTATTACAGGTCGCCTCCCAGCTCGGAAAAACTTCAGATCCTCATAGTAAATCATTTCACCCGACATCAAAAAAGATCAATGACCTCATGCTTTAGGGGGCAACTGTTATAGACATTTTTGGGCACTTCAACCCTAATCTCAAATGTCCATAAACTGAGGGCTCCTAATTCCCTAAAAGTGTTGCTTCAATACCTAAAGGAACAAGGTCAACTAATTACATCATCTCCCAGAAGTTCTCCACTGAAAATTGCTCATAAACGGTCAAAACTGGACCATACTGAAAGCTCAGTGCAGAGGGTGCGATGGTCGGGAATGGAAAAATGGCAAGGACAAAAATGCGAGGTGGAAGATCATGGAATCTTCTGGAAGCATCCCTTCTGACACTTGCCACTCCATTTTCGACCAGGGATGAGTAAGAGATCATCATTCTCCAAGTGGAAGCAGGAACTATCAGAGAGAAGACACTAATCAAGATCCCGAAAGATGACTCACCTCTTTGTAATCATCTATATATGGATGCCTCATCATAGAGATCCAGAGGCTGGAATTTTGTAACATATAGAGAAGTGTTTTGGTATTTTGGTGGATATTCATAGTGTTGGGTGATCTAGCTTTGCTTGAGGTGAAGAAGGGCTTCTTAGCTGGAGGATGATGTTGGGTCAAAGCACATGGTTGTAATCTTCTTGCTACTTTTCATCTAAATAAAGCTATTCTTGTGTACTTGTTTATATATGCTTGTATATGGTTAATGCACATATGATCCTGCATTATTTATGAACTTAGATCCTTGTTTCTTGCATAGTAGTGTGTTGTTGTAATTCTACAGGTCCTTTTTAAGCTGAGCAGACAAAGAGAAAACGACAAAACTCTATCAAGAAGGAGAGTAAATCGAGCGCAAGACTCAGGTTGGCCCTCTTGGTTCTCCTCTCATCTATTTTCATAAAAGGAATCAATAGTAGACTTTGACTGTTTGTTTCTGAGATAGCCACCCATCTTAGTGGGAATAGCAGCATTCGTGTGGACACTATTCCCATATAACAATGCTAGGCAAGGGTGTGTGGTAATGGTACTCAATGAACAGTGAATTAATATAGAGTAGTTGAGCCTCGAACGTGATGAAGCAGTAGCACAAAATCGGTAGATGGAGCAAAGTGTGGGGGAATCATGTTGTCATGCCCATGAGCTTGAGATTGCGGCTAATTTATCTGTCGGCATATAGATCCACAAGTTGGCTAGTGGGTTCCACGAAGCAAAGGAAGAAGCAGCGAGGATCCAATTCGCACTCAACTTGCAGATCGTAGAACTGAAACTGAAATCACAGCCCTTTACACCATTAGAGGTCATAGAGTAATAGAGAGGAATCATTCAATCCAGGCAGGAAACAATAGCATGTGCCATGCAGGAGTGAACCAACTTGTTGGATCAGTCACTTCTTACGGTCACGTCACTGCAGGAAAACCCAACCTTACAACGGTTGGAAACAAAAGAAATGGAGCTACAACAAGCCTATGATAATCTCAGAGGGACCGTACGAACGGTTGCTATTACACAGCACTTGGCCAAGATGAGGGATGCCCAAGCTCTCAAAATACAAGTTGATGCCGCTCAGTAGAAGGAAGCAGTGCTTAATGAAAACATCTAGCCTTGGCTTGATGAGGAATTCACGATTTCCACCAACATCGAGGGAAAGTTAGCACACATGCAGGTAATATATGAACCTAGACTAGCAATTGAAATAGATATTGATGCATTAGTCGCTGGCATAGAATAGGTACAACAGATAGCAGAAGACTTTGTTGCGAGTGTAAGTGAAGCATAGAAGTTGTTGAATGACTTTCATGCAAAGATTGCTACACCAACAGAGTGACTCGAGATGAGTCACAATGATTGCGTTCAGGGCCTGTTGGGTAGCGGAGGCCCCGCGTAATGGTTTTGGGGATCAAGGCCCAGAATTTTGGTTAATAGTATGGTAAAGGCTCCGCAAGGTGCATGGAGCGTGAATTGTAATGATTCAAGTCAAAGGGTTGTCCACCCAAAAATAATGTAAGAAAATATAAAATGAGTCGGCCTTCCCATTATCCATGGACTTTGAGAATGTATAAATAGAGCAAGGCTCTAAAGTTAGAAGTCATTTTTTCGTTTTGATCTAGAATGTTATGGGTGTATGAAGGAAATATTCTCTCTACATTTGTAAGTCTGAGTCAAGGGTCTTAGTAGATAGATAGTGGCTCTGTAGCTTTGTGTGCAGAGGCTAGTAGAGTCCACAGCTATGTGTATAGATCACTTCAGTTGAGTGCGCAGGGTGGATCTAGTTGTATTGACAAAAGATAAATAAGCATACGAGTTTATGAATCAATTGTGTGTTTTATCATGAATATATTTGTTTTCTTATGTTCTAAATTTATGCTTATTCATGATTGTGCACACTGGTTAGAATTTTTAAATGCTTGCTTAAAGATTATAATAAATAAATCAAATTTGTAACAAACTCATTAATAATAAAGTGCAACGGTGCAGATCTAATCGAAAGCTTGACAACAACGCAGAGTGGTGCGAGGGCGTAAATTGGTTCATGACCTAGCCAGACCACATCAAGACATCCCAAGGGTGTGGAAACCTAATTCTAACATCCTCCCCTACTACCTCAGGTGAGACTTCAGTCAATGCTCCAAGGACTGTTGCCGAAAGGGCCAGTAGTGTGGGATTTAATTGTTCCAAATCTAGGTCAGGCCCCAATAAGCCAACAATTCTACATTGGCAACTTTGTCTTCTATATAATTCTTGCTAAAAACTTAAATTCTAACCATCATGAGAACAAAAATAAATTATCAGGGTTGCTTCACTCATCTGAAGAATCAACTGGGGTTGGGGATTTCATGCTCGATCCTGGAACTTCACTTTGCATCATATTCTGGAGCCTATGTTCGGCCCTATTTCAACAGAGGTAGTTTTGATATAGCTACATTTGGATAGATTGTATCTCCCTCTATAGATCCTTCAAATTTGGCTCTTTTGGTCTGTTCTCTTCCAAGTATTCTCTTTCTTTATATGTGGTCATAGCTTGAGCAAGGATGTTTTTCATGACCCAATATTATTGGATGGTCTGCCGAAACAAAGTTTGGCACCCTATGGTCTTACCAAGATCTTTGACTATTGTCTCCCATTCCTCTCCTTGAATCTCATCATCTTTTATGTTAGCATTTAGTTCTCTTTCCTATTCAGAGATGACATCTTCCACCTCGCCTGGGGTTCCTACGTAGTATGTGTTGATAAGTTTCTACATACTTTCCTTCCCTATTTTACTACCTATTTTTCTTGGTTCTTTTCTTGTAGTTAGTTCCAGGCCTTTCATTTATTTCTCTGTCTTTCCCAGTCTTATATTTCGTTTCCTTCCCTACTGGTTTCCTTCCTTTTCCAACCAAATCTTCTTGTTGCTTTTTTCTTTCCTATCCAAGTAGCTCACCTAGAACAAAGCTTGGTATGCACTAGTGTGGTTCGAGTGCTACACCATTAGAGTCCTCTGTACACTGGTTTTTAAGCCACCCATAATAGAAACCAGAATTAAAACATTATGAACCATCATCAAATTTACCATAATGAACATATCGTATTTTGTGCTCTGTAATGTGGTCTTGGTTTTGATTACATTCCTTATATTTTTGTTTGTATACTCTACCTAAGAATTGACCTTGATCCTTTCAGGATTCCCAACACACTTCCCAAATCTGGGTGAAAATGCTCAAGAGCAGTCTCTCTCATCCACTTCATGCCGTGATTTTTATTTTTACCCCCATCGACACCTCGATTCCACACTCTTCCCTAAAAGTTTTGCAAGAGAGTGACAATGCCATTTTTTAGATTGCTTCCCATGAGTAGATGAGTTTCCCCTTTGTTCAACTCACACAAGACCACCTTGCACATCCAATACTCTATGCTCTCGACTATGCCAAGTGGTTTCCTTGAGCTCTCTCCTTCCTGGGTTTCCCCACACCTGAGGGAAAGCAAATGCTTCTCCCTTTCCCACCAGACAACGTTTCTATCCCCAAGCCATGAAATTCCTACCCTTTACCATTGTATCCCCTCAAGGGAGCTAAGCCAAAGCCCAATTTGGGCACTCTCCCTTCCTGAGTTTTGGGTCCAGTTGTTGCACCCTCTTTTGCTTGTCCATTCTAGGTCTTGAATCGACATTGTACTAAGGAATTGTAGCTAGGTTGATGGGCCTAAAGAAGCTCCATGGTTAGATATTTCTTCAAGCCTTCAGCTATTATCTTTCAATCCTTCCCTCTCCATCCACATATCCATTCTTAACTTCCTAAAGATGTTTTTCCCACAGAAGTAGTTAAAACCACTTAGGATGACGCGACTAGCATCAAATTGACTCATCATTCTCCTTCTACCCCCAAGCCTAGTTACACTGAGATGAAAACCATGAGCACCTTCCCCCCCTCCTGAGATGGCTAACCAATTAAACACTCCCCAGGTTGATAGTCCAATTGCTGAAGGATACTGGGAGGCCTCTTCTCTTAAATCAATAGGGAACATCATAATTATTAACTAGTAGTCATGTTCCAGAATAATTACAATGCTTCATTCCAACTGAATTTTATCTACATGCCAATTCATATTTTCCGAACCAGCACAAGTGAAGGCAGGGAGCACATAACAGGTTTTACATTCAAAAGCTGAAAATTGTTCGATGTCCCCTAACTCTTGGCTCTTTCTTCCTCTAGCTACACATCTTGCCTTATCTTTCTTCATCAAAATGCTTCTCCTCCTTACCACCTTTCCTTTTTTCTCTCTCATCCACCTGCCCAACATCCCTTCCAAGGAATGCACCACATGATATGTTCTATTACCTATCACCCTTCCTCTTGCATGTGAGTCTTGAACTGGGAGTCCACTTACCTTCCCATAATTGTCATTATTAACCCCTGCCCAGCATTAATTTCTCTTGCCGTGAGTTGTAGTTTTCTCCCTCACCACTTGTTAGCTCTGGTGCCAACTGTTTGAGCCTTCGTCTCTCTACCCACTATGCCATCTAGCTCAATTCTCTTTCCTTTTCTCACCTTAATAGTTGTTCCATACTTGAGTTTCCCATTCCTCCACTTTTGTTTACCGACTTTCATGGCCCCTGACCAACCTCTCTTCCCTCTACCTATCATGCCATATGGCCAGCTTCTCTATCCTTCATCTGTCATGACATTTGGCTCACCTCCCTCCCCTCTAGCCTACACAGCCCCTTACACCCCGATCAACGATTTCTCCTTTTTCCTTGTCTATTCTTAGGTTTCCTCTAGATTGATCATTCCTCCCATTTGTCTTAACTCATCACCCATTATATCAAGGTTGTTTCTAGTGTGTCCACATCCCTAGTTGGCTAAGTTATCTGCTGCCACATTCCCCGATCTACGGATATGTGTCAGAACAGTGTAATCTATCCTTTGGAATAGATCTCTTATTTCATGAACCAACCTTTCTATCCCCCAAATTTGGCTTATCTTCTCCCATCTAGTTCCTAGCTAGATTTTTTTAATCATCTCTATTGCTAGTCTCGAGTATCCTTCCACCTCTATTCTCTAAAACCTTTCTCTCCTTATGATTTCTAGCCATCGTTTTAACGCATAGAGCTTGGCTTCATTATTACTTGCTATGCCACAATCCATGGAGTACATGTGAATGGTGTTGCCTTGGTAATCTTAGAACACCCCTCTAGATCCAGAAGCCCCTGGGTTCACTTTTGTTGCACGATTGGAATTTAGTTGGATGAAATCTTCCTATGGAAACATAAAGAGGGTTGGGGAGTCACTGGGAGGAGGTTTCTGTTTCAGTGAGTTATCAATCAACATGCTTGGCTTCAAGCTTAACCTTGCTAGTATACAACATTCCTATGGGTTGGTTTCCCAATCATCTAGATACCAGTTCTCTCCTAAAATCATTTCTCAGATGTTTTGGACTATCATTCCCCATAATTCTATTATTGTTCTCTTTTCCCCCTTCAAAAATATTTTGTTTCTTTCCTTCCAAACTACCCAGAGTAGGAATCCAAGGGATATCTTCCAGGCTCAATTTAGGATGGGATTATGGTAAGGCTTCCTTCTCCATTTTTCGATTGTTAGTTTTGTACTTTTTTTATGCCTGTCTCTATGGCTAAATATCTGCTCATGATACTGCCATAGAACCTCAATGTAACTACAAGCATTTAGTAAAAGTTCCATTGATTCCATTTTTCATTTGCATATACAATAATCCAATGGTACATGCATCCCCCTTATCTGTAACCAGTCCCAAGTGAGTGCTCTACCATGCCATATTGTCCACAATATATATATATATATATAAATGTAAACTAAAAATAAAATAAAAATAAAAATAAATAAATAATAAAAAATAAAAAATAAAATAAAATAAAATTATTTTAGGCCATAGTTTGTCCTTCCAGATACGATTCCATATGGGAGGCCCTTGTTGTTGATGGTGCATTGCTTGCAGGTGGTACCCTTCTTGGATGGTGAACATCCATTTTATACTATATACCCATCTTATTATATATGGTCCTTGTGATATCGCTATTCTTTGGGACTCCATCTCCTTCTCATAGGTTGCCCACTAAATTGATTTTGGAGCATCCGACCATTATTGTTTCTTCTTCCATTTTCTCCAATGATGCCCTATGTTCAGACCTCAATAATTTTTCAAAGTCTAATTTGTTGGGTTATTGGTAAATTGGCATATTTCTGCCAAGTCTGGCTTACTATGTAATTTCTCTCTCTGTTGCCATGCCTCTTTCCAAAATCTAGCTTTTTCTCCTCCCCATAATGCCTAGAAACTATGAATTCTTATCAGTTCTCTATTTCTAGATGTAAGTTTCCATATGGCCAACCCCTTTATGTTTTCCTAGACTCCTAGCCTTCCCTCTATCAATCGCACCATTCCATATTTTCTCCCCCATATTTATTTCCATAGGTTTGTTCCTCCCTGAATCCAACTCCACCATAACTTGGCACCCATAACCTCGTTTAGAATATAGGGGTCTCTGAGGCCCAACCCTCTTGCTTTGATAGGTTTTCTTAGCTAATTCCAAGATGGAAATTCCCATTTTTCAGCTGTGTTTGGCCCCTTCTACAAGAATTTCTTGAATATATCAATCATCCCTCGACACACAATTTTAGGGACAGCTTAGCTTGATAATTGGTATATCGGCATTGAGTAAAGCACTTCCTTCAACAATATTACTCTACTAGCCATGTTCAAATTCTTGACAGTCTAGTTCTACAACCACCCTTGGATTTTCACCAGAAGAGTCTTCTAGTTTGCCACTCTGATTGGGTGAAGACCCAGTGAGATCCCCAGGTATCTTGATGGTAGATTACCTATGTGGAAGCGCATGTTTTTGCTAGAAAATCTTGGGATTGGGTTGTTGTATTTAAAAAAATATGTCTGACTTATCTTTGTTAATCTTCGTCCTTGAGGCACTCATGAAATCATTTAAGATTTCCATCAGGGCTCTGGCCTCCTTGAGGGTTGCTTACCCAAACATCATTATGTCATTGACAAACTGTTGATGTGTTAATGAGAAATCGTTACCCCACATTCGCAGACCTGTAAATTGACTGCCTTGCACTTTTCTTTTTACATATCTTCCAGGTCCTTCAACAACGAATATGAACAAGAATGGGGACAATGGGTTGCCTTATCGTAGCCCCCTTGTTGCACTAAAAGTCTCCATCGGAGTTCCATTTAGGAGGATTGAGAACACAGGGGTAGCTATCATCGAATCGATCCAATTTATCCATTTGGGATCAAAGACGAATACTTTCAGTATACCTTGTAGATAATTCTATATTAGGCAATCATAAGTTTTTGATAGATCTAGTTTTATCATATCATTCGTTTAGTTTTTTTTCTTTTCAAGGAGTGAATTGCCTCTTGAGTCGTGACTATTTCATCCACAATTTTCCTTGCTTTGATAAAGCCACTCTTCTCTTGAGAGATTAATCTAGGTAGGATAGGTTTGAGGTGGTTTACCATGATTGTGGCCATAATTTTGTATATTACATTGCATAGTACTATTGGTATAAACCCTTGAGGTTCTTCCAAGTGGTCTATTTTGGGAATAAGATCTAGGAAGGTGGAGTTCAGGCCCAGATGCATCATTTTATTGCACCATGATTACTCCACTACTACCACGATATCTTCTCCTATCATCAACCAAGTTTCCTAGAAGAATTTTTCCATAAAGCCATCCGAGCCTATAGCTTTATTCTTCGCTAAAACTTTAATTAATTCTTCCACCTTAGACTTAGTGATTTCCCTTCATAGAGCCAGGTTCTGATTCATGAGTTGACGAATATGCCAAGTGTTGGAATTATGATGTATGTGTTGTACTTGATGGCAACCCAGTTGTAGCAGAACACCTCACCTGTACACTTCTATATGGTAAATAGATGAATCTACAAAAGAGATATCAGATGTGATAGAATGCATGAAAAGTAGTCTTTATAGATGTGATGAAATGCAGGCCAACTTCAAGGAATCAATTTAGAAGGAAACTCACTCAGATGAAAGATCATAGTATACCAAGAAAATAGCAAAGAATGACAGATCAATCTTCACAAAATGAAGAAAAAAAGGTACATATGAAGGTTCACCATTGACCAAGATGCATATACATGCAGGTTAATAGAACAAAAGGAGTGTATAATGTACACACGCACTTTAACAGAAAGGAAAGCCTTTATACCTTGGAAAACTAAGTTTTGGTTTGAAGTATTTGGTCCATGGTATTTGATCCAAGGTATTGACCTTAGGTATTTTATCCAAGGTATTGGTCCTAAGTGTTTTTGGTCCATGGTATTGAGAAAGGCCTAAAACTATAAAAGGAGGAGAAGATAATTAGGCCAAAGCACTCAAGTATCGAATATCTGATGAAGAGTGAGGTCTAGTATGCAGATTATTGGGTTATGGTGCATTGTTGGATCTTAACCAAGGAGGAACCTTAGTAGTTGATGGAAGATAAGATCTAATGATGGATCGAGATTTTAAGGTGTAAAGTGAACTATCATTATGCGTTTTTCCTCATGAATATTGTAGATCTGAATTATGTTTTAAATGATATGATCTGGGTATAACTAAAGTCTGGTATAGCTCCAAAATTATGAATTAATATTTACAGATGTATACACTGGTTGGCTTTGAGGAAAGCATGTATACACACAGGTTTGGCACAAGAAAGTAGTGTATAACTTATAATCTATGTTTTAGTTGCTCTTGTTTATTGTTGAAGTATTCTGGGTTCTGGCTTGGGTTCTGGTTACTGTATTCTGGTGATAGCATTATGAAAGATTAGACTGATGAGTTGTCAAATTGATTGATTGACTTGGTTGTGGTTGGTTCAATAGGATATTGGTTGATGCAGATATATTTGATGAATGGATGATGTTTTTGATGGATCCAGTTTGAAAATTTATGAAACGTGATCCCTCAATGAAAGGAGAAGGTTGTAGCCTTCTGTAGGCTAGCACCTATGTACTAGTAAACATATCAGCTAGTACAAGAGCTAGGGGGTTGTATCTCCCTTCAAATAGAAGATGGAGAATGAGAGAAGGTTGTAACCTCCTATGGGTAGAAGCCTGTGTATTGGTATAAGGTTGAACCAATACAAAAATTGTAAACATAATTTTCTTATTATTAAAATAAGACAGAGACAATTGCAGCAGGTGGTTTTCACCCACATTGTGTTTCCACCTTATATCTTGGTGTTTATGTGTGTTTCTTATGTGTGATGCTTAATTCTTCTTTTACTGCACTATCTAATGAATTTTTGATACACTAATTAAAGTTCACTACATGATAATTTGGGTAAATCAAAATATCTCTACATATACGCTGGTTTCATTAAGTATAGTTGTGTATACGGGCTACTTCATTGACCTAAAGTAGTGTATACAAATTAGTTTTGAAAATTAAATTGTTGATCTGATAATACTGATTCACCACCCTTCTCAGTATTATTTTAAACAATTGGTATTAGAGCAAGTCCTTTAGACAAAGCTTGACTGCCTGAAGGCAGATCCATCATCATGAGTAATCAAGAAAGAAGGGGATCCATTAGACCACCAATATTTGATGGGAGAAACTTCATTTATTGGAAAAGCAAGATCTACAAACTATTACTATGACATAGCTTCATGGAATCTTAATTGCCTTTGAGATGAGAAAAGGAGGTCCATCAGATATGAGAGAAGTTGCATTCAAAGCTTCAGCAAAAGGAAAAGAAGAACTCAATAAATCAGGACATATTTCAAAAGGAGAAGAAGAAGCAAAATTTGTCAAGAACCTTCAACGAGGTTCTAGAAGACTAAGACATAAATTACCTTTCAAATGTTTTGCCTATGTTAGAGGCAGTCATTATGCTACCAAAAGCCCTCAAAAGATAAATATGATAAAGGAAAGGAATTTGCAAAATGGAATAGAAAACAAGTTGTAACTAAAAAGAGCTACTATACTCATCAAGATACCAATGGTTTATTAAATAGCGATGAAGATGAAAATAGTAATGACTATAGACTTCTGATGGCTTATCAAGATGATGATTTTTTCAATGCTTTAGATGAATATGACCTTTAAGAAGAAATATCTAAACTTAAAATATGTTTAGATGAAAATAATATGATTATAGATACCTTGACATACCAACTTGCTAAAAGAGAAAAACACAATGAAAAACTAGAATGTGGAATTGTGGGTTTAAGAAAGGATCTTGAGAAAACAAAAGCTCTCAATCTTAGATTTGCTAAAGGATCAGAAACCTTAAATGAAATTTTCAAAGTGCAGTGTTATCCTTTGATAAAGATTGGTCTTATATATATTGAAGAAGCATCTCAATCATAGAAGTCATCAACCTCCACTAAAAGCTATCTTGATGCAGTAAGGGGCAATGAACAGTTTGACAATTGTCAAAAAAGTCATAAAGTAGATCACCAGGTAAACCAGGCTCAATTTACTTCAAGGATGAATAGAAGCCACAACCAACCTCATGTAAATCACACTCAATTTGCTTCAAAGATGAATAACAATAGAAACTACAATCATCAGGTCAGTAGATTCGATAATTGCAAGAACTTCTTTAGTGGTCAATGTTTCTCATGTCATAATTTTTGACACAAAGCTACTCAATGTGTTGTTTACAAAACCATGATTACTAGAGAAGCACAAAATCAAGGGAATGTGACAGTGATCAAGAAAATTTCCTATAATAACTTTTCTCTAGTTGAAAATGAAATATAATTCTCAATCTGTAACAACTTTGGCCATGAAGAATCTGAATGCAGGAGAAAATTCTGGCAAATATCTCAAAAGGAGAAAACTCCATTCAATCCCAAAATATGGAGAAAGAAAGAAACACAAACAGAAAGATGTGGTATAGCCTTGTATGCAGAAGGACAACAAAACTAGTGGTTCATCGACAGTAGATGCTCAAAATACATGACACCTGACATAAAAAAACTACAATCATATAATGCCTTAGAAAAGGAAAAGGGTGTCTCATTTGGGAATGACACTCCTGCTACCAGAAAAGGTAAAGGCTTTGTTTTCTTAAAAGAAAAACTTAAACCTGGAAATGTTATGTATGTTGATGGCTTAAAACATAACCTGTTGATTGTGACTCAAATGTGTGATCAAGGAAATGAAGTAGTGTTTCGATCAAATGGATGTGTTGTTCATGGTCTTGATACAGGAGAAACAATTATTAGAGGTAAAAGAACTCCAAACAACCTAAACATAATCAAGGGAGGACAACAACAGTGTTATCTAAGCAAAAATGTTGAAAATTGGCTATGGCACAGAAGATTGGGACATCTAAGCTTTTCTCAAATAAGAAAAGCATGTAGATACTAGGTTGTTCGAGATCTTCCAGATATCAACATTCCTGAAAATACTATATGAAAATCATGTAAATTCGATAAGCAAACCAGATCTTAATTCATCAAAAAGGAAGGATTAGCTAGTAAGCCCCTTGAATTTGTTCATATTGATTTATGTAGACCATCAAGGAAAAAGTCACCTCATGGACAAGAATACCTTATATTGTTCATTAATGTTTTTTCTAGGATGTATTGGATAGGTCTTCTAAAGCATAAAGATGAAGCATTTGAAAAGTTCAAAGCCTTCCAAGGTTTGGTTGAAAATGAATTAGATCGCAAAATCAAATGCCTCAGATCTGATCAAGGAGGGAAATTCAGCTCAGATGAATTCTTTGACTTGTGTGAACAACATGGAATAAAAAGGCAATTATCTACCGTAAGGACTCCTCAGCTAAATGGAGTGGTAGAAAGGATGAACAAAACTATTCAAAAATTGGCTCATGCTATGCTAGATGAATCTGGAACTCCTGCAACCTTCTAGGGTGAAGCTGCATTTGCCGTCATCACTATTCTCAACCAGGCAAATGTTTGGGTAAATAACACTCAAAATCTGCATGAAATTTGGTATGGTAAAACTCTTACAGTAAATTACTTCAAAGTTTTTGGAAGCAAATGTTACATCAAAAGGACTGATGAAAAAATTTGTAAGTTTGAACCTAGAGTAGATGAAAGCATTCTTCTTCGATCAAAATCAAAGATCATGAAGAAGATGAGGATCATTTTCCCACATCAAATCACACTGATTCTAAAGAAGAAACCAATGAAGCACTAGAAGAAAAGACTCCATCCAGGCATGTTCAGAAAAATCATCCAGAAACTCAAATTTTGGGGGAAAAGGGGCAAGTGTGCAGACAAGAAGAACTATTGCTGAAACCTCAAGCTATCTAGCATTACTATCTTCCTTTGAACCTAAAAATGTGAATGAAGCATGCAGAGATGAATTTTGGATCCAGGCCATCAATGAAGAACTTAAGCAAATTGAAAAGAATAATACTTGGGAATTATTTCGTAAACCTCATGATAAGAATATCATAGGAACTAAATGGATATTCAAAAACAAGCTGAACAAAAATGGAGAAGTTATTAGAAACAAGGCCAGAATTATTTGCAAAGGATATGCTCAACAGGAAGGTATATATTTTGAAGAAACTTTTGCACCTGTTGCTAGACTTGAAGCCGTAAGAATGTTTCTTGCACTTGCTAGTTTTCAAAAATTCAAAGTATACCAAATGGATGTAAAATTTGCCTTTCTTAATGGAAACATAGAAGAAGAAGTCTATATTGAAAAACTAGAAGGGTTCATTCTTGGAAACGACGCAAAACTTGTATGCAAACTCAAAAAAGCTCTCTATGGTCTGAAACAGGCTCCAAGAGTATGGTATTACCATCTTGAAAGATATCTCCACCAACAAGGTTTTTCAAAGGGGTCAGCAGATAGCAATCTATATACAAAGATGGAAACTAATAAATTGCTAATAATTGTTGTGTATGTTGATGATATCATCTTTGATAGCAATGAAGAATCCATGAGTCAAAATTTTACCTCAGTAATGCAGCAAGGCTTTGAAATGTCCATGCTTGGTGAGCTCACCTACTTTCTTGGTCTACAAGTTCAACACAATAAAGATGGTAGTTTTCTCTCACAAACCAAATATCTCAAACAGATCCTGAAAAAGTATGGCATGGAAGATTCTAAACCAATATGTACCCTAATGGTAACAGGATGCAGTCTTAGCTCAAATGATGAATCAATAGTGGTACATCAACCAACTTACAGATCCATGATTGGCAGTCTTCTTTATCTAATAGGTACCCGACCAGACATCATCCATACAATGGGAATAGTTGGAAGATTCCAAGAAAATCCTAAAGAAACACACCTTCAGGCAGTCAAAAGGATTCTAAAATTTATTCAAGGAACACAAAACTTTGGTTTATGGTATCCTAGAGATACATATCTTACACTTCATGCATATACAAATGCAGATTGGGAAGGAAGTGTTGATGATAGAAAAAGCACTAGCGATGGTGAATTCTATATGGGTTCCAACTTAGCGTCTTGGTTCAAGAAGAAACAAAGTTCAATTGCACTATCTACAGCTGAAGTAAAATTTGTGGCTACTGCATCTTGCTCCACACAACTACTTTGGATGATGAAAACCTTGCAAGACATTCAAATCACATGTAATCCACCCATCTCCATTCTATGTGATAATACAAGTGCCATCAGTATTTCAAAGAATCCAGTCATGCATTCCATGACCAAGCACATGCCAATCAAATATCATTTTCTATGTGAACAAGTGCTTAAACAAAAGGTCAAATTGGAGTATGTTCCCTCCAAAGAATAGGTTGCTGATATATTCACTAAAACACTACCTAAAAATACATTTGAATATCTCAGACAAAATCTGGGGGTAGTTGTTGCATCATCCTATTATTAAATCCTATCTTCTTCAAAGAAAGGTGGCTATACGTGACTTTCAGGGAGCATAGTCGCATATATACACTGGTTTCTATGGGTACAGTCGCGTATATGCTGGTTTGAGGAAAAGCAGTGGGCCAAACTCAGGGGAAATGTGTCTAATATGGTTTAGTGAATTATCTACTCTGCTTGATGATGGTTACAATATAATGATGACATGTGGAAATATGTTGGCTCTCATAACTTGTTGATAACTTGATATATATCTAATTTATGATGATGCCTTGATAACTCTTCTCATATATGAAATAATCAGATCTGACAGTGAACATCTCACACAGGTTCAGGGGGAGCATATGTTTCTAATAATTCATATTGTTGGCATTATCTTAGAATATCTCAGTGCATATTTTGTTTTAGGTGGAACAAGTTTAGGGGGAGAACAGGGTTGTTGGTGTAGATGCTAATTGACAGATGCTACTGATGATAGTTTCTAATGACAATCATGGTCTTGTTTCAGATATTTGGTCTCCATTATATATGACATGTATATCTTTTAATGTAACGGTCATGAGAAAGACCTAATTTGTAACCCCACTATGCATGGGATGGATGATGTAATGTTTCTTATTTTTGACATATATAAACAATTGATGTATCCCCACTTGATTGGGAGATGGATGTATGTATGAGTCATTAGTGATAGGAAGGTCATTTGTGATGCATGTATAGAGTCATGTTCTTCTTTTAGAAGATCTTTTTGTAGACTTTGCTTATGCTCAAGGGGAGAATGGATTCAATCAGGGGAGCTCAATCAGCACACTTCAGCATATCAAAAAAGTCATCATGCACTTAGGGGGAGCATGACGCTTTGCCCTTGATGTCAAAGGGGGAGAATGACTTGGTGTGGTTGTTGTTGCCATCAAGTCTAAAGGGAGAGATTGTTGGAATTGTGATGTATGTGTTGTAGTTGATGTAAACCCACTTGTAGTAGAAGAACTCACTTGTACACTTGTAAATGGTAACTAGATGAATCTAGAAAAGAGATATCAGATGTGATAGAATGCATGACATGTAGTGTTTACAGATGTGATGAAATGCAGGGTAGCTTCAAGGAATCAGTTCAAAAAGCAACTCACTGAAATGAAAGATCACAGTATACCAGGAAAACAACAAAGAATGACAGATCAGTCTTCACAGAATGAAGAAAAAGAGGTATACATGGGTTCACCATTGACCAAGTCACGTATAGATGCAGGTTAATAGAACAAAAGGAGTATATAACATACACACACACTTTCACAGAAAGGAAAGTGTGTATACTTTGGAAAACTAAGTTTTGGTCCAAAGTATTTGGTCCATGGCATTTTGATCCATGGTATTGGTCCATTGTATTTGATCCGAGATATTGACCCTAGGTATTTGATCCAAGTTATTGGTCCTAAGTGGTTTTGGTCCATGGTATTGAGAAAGGCCTGAAACTATAAAAGAACGAGAAGATCATTAGGCCAAAGCACTCAAGTATTGAATAGCTGATGAAGAGTGAGATCTAGTATGCAAGTTATTGTGTTAGGCTGCATTGTTGGATCTGAACTAAGGAGGAACCTTAGTAGTTGATGGAGTATAAGATCTAATGATGGATCGAGATCTTAAGGCATAAAGTGAACTATCATTATGTCTTTTTACTCATGAATATTCTAGATCTGAATACTAACGCATATATTATTCTATAAATGATATGATATGGGTATAACTGAAGTCTCGTATAGCTGCAGAATTATGAATTAATATTTACAGATGTATACGCTAGTTGGCTTTGAGGAATGGGCATATACATGTATGTTTTTCATAAGAAAGAAGTGTATACCTTATAATCTATGTTTTAGTTATTGTTGTTTGTTGTTGAAGTATTTTGGGTTTTGGCTTGGGTTTTGGTTACTGTATTCTCGTGACAGCATTCTGAAAGATCAGATTGATGGGTTTTCAAAGTGAGTGATTGACTTAGTTGTGGTTGGTTCAATAGGAGATTGGTTGATGTAGATATATTTGATGATTGAATAATATTGTTCATGGATCCAATCTGAAAATTTATGAAACATGATGCTTGGAACAAAGCAAAAGGTTGTAGACTTCTATAGGCCAACACCTACATACTAGTAAACATATCAACTAGTACAAGAGCTAGGGGGTTGTAGCTCCCTTCCAGTAAAAGCTAGAGAATGAGAGAAGGTTCTAGCCTTCTGCACATAGAAGCCTATGTACTAGTATAAGTCTACACCAATACAAAAAATGTAAACATAATTTTCTTATTATTAAAAGAACACAAAGACAATTGCAGCAGGTGGTTTTCACCCACATTGGGTTTCCACCTTATATCTTGGTGTTTATGTGTGTTTCTTATGTGTGATGCTTTACTCTACTTTTATTGCAATGTCTAATGAATTGCTAATATACTGATTAAAGTTCACTACATCAGAATTTGGGTAAATCAAAAGATCTCTGCATATACGTTGGTTTCATTAAGTTTAGTTACATATACACGCTAGTTCACTGAGCTAAAGTAGCATATACAAATCAGTTTTGAAAATTAAATTATTGATCTGATAATACTGGTTCACCCACCCCCCCCCCGCCCCCAAGTAATACTTCCAACAACAAGTTATCATGTTTATGTTTTTTGTCCTGTTTATATGGGCTTCTGTCAATAAATTTTGGATGTGTTGTACCAAAAGATTCTCCATTTCTTTCTTTTGAGTGAGATGATTTCTTTGTTCGTCCACTAGCGAGAATATGCTATTATGTTGATGATGTTGAATCACCACTTTATGAAAAAATCTAGTGTTTCTTCCCCCTCTCTCAGTGATTGAATTCTTGATTTTTTTTCCATGAGATGTCTTCCCACTACCTCCTTTCCTCTAATCTATTTAGTAGTTGTCCTTGTTCCTTCACTAAGGTTTTAGTGTGTCTGTTATTTATTATCAATTGTTGTACATTTTTCATATTTTCCTAAACCATTTCATATTCCTATTGGATATTACCAAACTCTTCCTTGTTCCATTTTTTTATTTTTCCTTTGAGTTCTTTAAGACAGAGTTGGAGTGTATGCATTTGGTTTCTTCCTTCTTTCCATCATTCCTTCAGTTTTCTTAGGAAGCTCGGATCTCACAACCAGAATGCTTCGAACTTGAAGGGTCTCTTAGTTTTCCCTTACTTCATATCCACTTATAATCTAATCAGCCAATGGTTCAATCCCATAGATGGCAAGATGGATGCCTCATAATATACATCTCTGCTAATTAATCTTTGAGTTGCCAACAATTTGTCTAGGAGAGACGCTATTAGTCGATTTCCTCCTCTTCTGTTGTTACAAGTCTACATTCCATTGATTGTTAGGATATCAACCAGTTGTAGCTCTCCTTGGATGTCCCTAAATTTTTCCATTGTGGGTTCCTCCCTTCTAATCCCTCCTTTCTTCTCCTCCAAAGTTATTATCGGATTAAATTCCCCCGCATTTAATCAAATCTTTTCATCATGCATTTGTTGTAGGGTCCTTATGTTTTGTATGAATTTTTCCTTTTCTATTGGAATATGTGGTCCATAGATTGCAAAGAGAATAAAACATTATTTAGTCCCTATGTTTTGGAAGCGAACTATGAGGATTCGTTGCATCCCTATCCAATAATCTTCCTTTACCTCTATTTGGGTTCCAAATGATTGCTATGCCTCCTGCACTTCCTTTCGTAGTAACTGCTACTACCTCATACCTTGGTTTTGTTAGCACCTAAATCTGCCTTAGGCTGAAGGAAGGAAAAATTCATGGTAACCACAAACCATGCTTAGTCTGGTAGCTAGCCCTACTAGAACAGGAGAGGGCTCTCTTCGAATCACGCTCAGTAAATAGATAAACGATATGGCCTAAGATGACTAACAGTGAAATATTAATTTTAGGCTAGTAAACAAATATGGATACAAGAAATTTTTTTTTTATGAATGACTGGGTTTCTGGGATGTATGGGACCAATGAACAACAATGAGCAGAGAATTTAACACAAAGCCACAGATTACTTTGTGAGGCAAGATAGGCGGAAAGTCTAGCAATTAAATTTGAAGTAATGTAGAATGGAAAGATTGTTTAGGAGGGTGAAAAGGCCATAAACACATGAATCCTTTTCAGCAGAAGAAGAACACATACGTGAAACTTTCCCACAGGCAGAGCAATAAATATGAATTCTACATTATCTTACTTAGAAAATTTCACTGGAAATTAAGATGAAATGAACTGTGAAACATAACGAAATACATATGAAACATAAAGAGACACATTTGCTACACTCACAACAACATGAATCTCATGAAACAAAGCCGTTGCCTTTCATTAATCCTTTGTCAAAATATACAATGAAGAACTGAGTTTCTCTTCCACAGTCTCCCAGAAATTACAATCAACCAACCCTTTGCAAATGGTTTGCATACGATAAATAGACTATGCCATGAGGAAATAGAACTACCAAGGGTTTGGGAGTTTTTCAAATCATTACAAAGTGGAAGTGGAAAGCCAACCATTAGTTACAGGTGCAGCGTTACAAAAATGACAAATGGCTTGGGTGACTGCTCGCCTTCCTTTACCACTTGGGGAGAAGCCAAGCTGGAAGTGAAAATACTTTAAATTTTGCCTTAGGTGCTGAAAAAAGTGAAGTGTAGATGAGCATGCCCACTTGGAGAAAGTCACGAAGCGGAAGAGATTTAGCCTTTTTCTCTATATGCGCCGCGCCCAATTCTATATGAGATGCACCACTTTGGAGGCTGTTTGGAGGTACCTGCAGGGGTCCAAATTGTACCCAAGTGTTCTTGTTGGATAGCCCGGCCTGTCTACTTTCCAAACCAAGTAGAATTTCTGAATTTGGTGCTCATCTGCCCCTCCAAAACTTCATTCTCCCAAGACTGCCTCCTATGTGTCAAAATAGGGGCAGAGAGGTCATTTTCTGAGAGTTTTTGACCTCCTCGAGACTCAAATCATGCCCAAATTTCTTGTCCATGCACTAGTAGTTGTGATTTTGAATGCTGAATCCAAAAATGAAAACCATTTCCAAATTGGAGCTCCCAATCCTAACCGCGCATAGGGAGAAAAAACCTATGTTGTGACCAAAAATTTGCCATGTGACCAAAATTGCCCCAAATTTCTTGAAATTTGGGCTGGAGGTTCTCTAAGAGGTACTATACTAGGCCACATAGGCTTCAGTCAAGATTCAAAGCTGATCTTACTCTTTCTGCCTCTTTTGTCTCTTTGTCGCTTTGCTCAATTTTGCCTTCAAACTCCTTATCCGAGCCTTTGAACTCATGTTCCGAGCCCTGTAATGATAAACCATCTGCCTCAGTATGGTTTTGTCCCTATCGGCCTTCTCCAACAGTCTCTCAAGGTGGATGTTGATCCGTTCGAGCTAAGACTCACGGTCATTGTTAATCTCTTGCTCCAATGGAGTGAGCTCAATCCTCCTATGCTGGGCAGCTTGGCGATTCTCATGGATACTTTGCAGCTCATGATCTCATGCTAGTCCTCAAGCTATTTGTTCCTCAACTCCAAATATCTGATAATCCATTTGGCCCTCTTCAAATTGAGTGACAAGTCTTGGATCTCTGTTTTCTGCCCCTGCATGGTCCTCCTAAGTTTGGCACTCTCCACATCTACATCATCATCCTGAATGAGGATGAAGTTGGCCTCTTGTTCACCTGATGGCCCCTCGTCTTGCATGGACGTCTTGCCCTTTTCCTGTACCTGTGTTGTCGATGTGGGGAGCGAGGTCCCTTCCACTCCAGGTGGAGATAACACTCGCTTTGCTGCTGCAAACAAATGTCTACTACCTCTCTGATAGGTGATAAATACTAGCATAGTAGTGGTCTCATGGCGCTCATACTAATGAGAAGGACCACCTATCTGATGCTCAACCTCTGATAATACCTATGAACTGCTGAAGAGGTCACAGGACATGAAGTCATCCTAAGTAATGCCCTGCAATCCCAACTGATGATCCACCAAAATCCAGATAAGAACAAAGTGATAAACATTGTTGAGTTGCTACTGAGGGGTCTTGTGCTACATGAAGGTGTTCATCCTCTCTATGTTCCTGCAAATGAAAAACGGGAGGTTCATCATCCATACCCTAGTAAAGTGCATGAGCAACCTGATGTGGTAGGTATATAGATGAGAGAACCTCCCCTCACAGCTCAAGTATTTCATGATCAATTTCATGAGCGAAGCATATTCATCTTTCAAATATCTGAATGGAAAGACTCTTGGGACCTGCCTCAAGAAATTGGCCTTAATGTAAGGATCATAATGTTGCCTATCCACCTTCTATTTCTTGTGCCACTGTTCTCCAACATTTGGTATGCCAGTTGCTAATGCGATATTTTTGGTTGTCAATGTGAAGGTGACCCTGACCAAGATAGAGTGACCTCCATGTAGGTGAAGCACAAAAAGATGGGCCAACTCATGATGAACTCTAACAGTAGCCACCCTTTGACAAAATCCAAAACATGATAGATGCTGGAAGAATGACATAGCAAGAGGGCGAGCCTGCAATTCAGTGATGGTGGTTGGCTCATCCCTAACATGTTTGCAACTCTTGTGATGTCTCCTGGGAGCCTGTTCTTTTGACGATGAATCACTTTGTGTCTCCATCTCATACTCTGATGAATGCTTAAATGTCATGGCTATTGCGTGTACTATACTTGGGCTGCCCTTTAATGATGGTATGAAACTAGGTGTTGTTGTTATATCTGCCACCAAGGGGAACAATGAAAAAAGGGAGTATTAGTCGGGGAATAATAAAATGGGAATAGGGGTTATGGAGAGAAATTTTGTTTAGGGATATGTAGGAGGGTTGGGGGATTTGATAAGGTAGGGTTTTGGGGTTTTGATAAGGTAGGGTTTTGGGGTTTTATAGTTGACAAATGAGTGGAGGGGATAGGGAATAGGGGTTTAGTAGTGTTTTAGGGTAGGGATAGTAGGGAAAAATGGGATAGGGGAAATAGGAGAAATGTGATAGGGGGAAGGAAACAATGGAAAGGAGTGAAACAATGAGAGGTGAAAGAGGAGCCTTGGCATCAATACCACAAGTTTGCAACCCTAGCAACAATGGCTTTGATGTTTTTTAGTGGTTGGTTTTATGAGGTTTTGTTGCAATTATACATAGCCATGAACCACCATAACCTTCACAAAAGTTTGATGAGCAAGCCAAGAGACAGACCCTACCTGGCAATTAGAAGGAATTCAGAAAAATTTGATGCAATTGGGAACAATTTCGTGCCTCTGTGGGTGTGTGCCACACAGCAAACCCATTGTGCCGCGCTTGGTATATGTGTCGTGCCCTTGTAATTTTTCCACTGCGGGGTCGTGCTCTGTGCGCCGTGCCCTCTATGTGCACCAGACCCCTCTGTGTGTGCACCGCGCTCTTGAAAATGACTCCCACTCACTCCAAATGCGTGCTTTTCTCTCTCAATGCTTTGCAATGTTTCTCTATGACCTTGATTAGCACAATAACTTTATTTGCTTGTGGGAATTCTTATATAAATATTTTGAAGTCATGGGTTAAATTTTTGCTTCATCAAAAACCCACTTTGCTAATGTTTCATTTTGGCTCCTTTCACTAAGTTAATGCAACACTGAATTTCACTTTTCCCTTTGCATTTTTGGCTAGAATGATGAAATTTTCGGCACTCTTTGTAGGGGTTTCATGACAGGACATTTGGCCATGGAAACCATGACTGCACCTAAAGAAATAAACTGGAGACTTTTTTGAAATTTTATCACAAATGACACACTGTTTGACTTTTCTTCAAAACAAAGTTTTGAAGAACATTTGTAATCTGTCAACATGACGATGAAAATCTCTGAATCATAACTTTGTAATGGCCTCCCTCTAGCCTACATGGATTTATTGGAAATGTTTGAAGACCAAATTGACTAATCCCTAGAGGTAATGACTGAAAATGACTCTTGTTCATTAAAGGACCAAACCTTGACTATCATGGACTTTAGTGATCATTTATGTCAACTCTTCTTGTTTATTTCCAGCAGTTTCTTGATGATGTTGACCAATGATTTATTCAAAGACTCTGCCAATCCATTGCCTTGTGGATGATAGGCAGTTGAGTGACCCAAGATGATGTGATATTTATGACAAAACTCTACCATCCTTTTTGATTTGAAAGCCGCTGCGTTATTAGTGATTAACTTATTCGGGAAACAAAAGTGAGACAAGATGTTATTTTCAAGGAATGAAATGATTACCACATCTGTAGCTTGTCTGGTGGGAATTTCCTTGATCCATTTTGTGAAATAATCTGTCGTTGTGAGGATTCATCTATGCCGACCGGAAGAAGTGGGATGAATTTCACCAATGAAATCCAACCCCCATTTCTAAAAAGGGGCACTCACCTCAATAGGCTTGAGTGGAAAAGGCTGTAACTTCTACCATCCTTCGAAAATCTAACACTTATGACAACTCTCGACCATCTTATATACATCAGCAAACAATGTTAGCCAATAGTATCCCGCTCTCAGAATTTTATTTGCTGTTGATTTCCAAAAAAGGTGACCACCACAGTCTCCTTGGTGGTAGTCCTCCATGACCTTTTTTTCTTCCTTTTCCACCAAGCAGTTTAACAGAACGCCACCAGGATCTTTCCAATACAGTGCAGAATTTAGAATGCAAAACTTAGCAGCCTTCATTTTGAGTGTTCTCGCTTTGTTTCTAGCCATGGCGGGTGGTGGTGACAAATTTTTAAGCACATATATGATATCTGAATACCACAGAGAAAGAGAAAACATTTCAGATACTTGAATTGATGATCCTTCCTAATTCTCATCGGACATAGCAGCGATCAAATTTATGTCCAAGGCGTGCAAGTTTGATTCGGCCATTAACTTTGCCAATCCTTGTCTCTTAACTAGCTTTGTCGGTTTTATTTCCACATCATACTCCAGCAAGGCTACAATCCACTTGCCTCGTCTTCCTTCTGGATTGGTCTGCACTAAAACATCTTTGACGCCAGTGTTAGAAATATAGGCCAAAATATGAGAATGTAGAATATATACCCGAAAATCTTTCAATGCTTTCACAAGTGCAAGGGCTTGCTTCTCAATGATGTTGTCTTTTAAGGCTGCATCTCTTATAGCTCTGCTAAAGAATGCAATGGGTCTTTCGTGATCATCTCTTTTCTGCAATAACACCTCTGCCATAGTATGCTCTGAAGCAAATGAAAACAATATAAAATCCTAAATGTAGTTCAAGCTTACTAGAATGGGAGCTGAAGAAAGAGCCAATTTGAATAAATTGAACGATTTTACATCCTCCTCCATCCATTTCACTTGGCTATCCTTCTTAAGCATGTTTGTAATCTCTCTTAGGTGCTCAGCAAGATTAGGTACAAAGTGGCATAGAAAATTCATTTTACCATTGAAAGATTGAATCTCTTTCTTATTCTGGGGCAAATCGATTTGTTGAATTGATTGCACGCGTGTTGGGTCAATACGAATGCCATCTTCTGAGATAATGTGCCCGAGTAGTTTGCCTTCCTCCATGGCGAACAAGATCCTTTTCGGATTCAGCGATAGGCCATGTTTTCTGCACTTTTGGAAGATAGTTTTCAGGTGGTACATGTGTTCTTCATTAGATTTGGAAAACACCGTTAGATCATCTAGGTACAGAACCAAAAAGACATCCTTCTCATTTGCAAAAGCCAAGTCCATTGCATGCTGAAATGTGGCACCCGCATTCTTCAAACCAAAAGGCATTTTAGCGTCATGAAAGGTTCCCCATGGAGTGGTGAACATTGTCTTATCTCAGTCATCTTCATGGATAGAAACTTGGTTGTATCCGGAATAACCATCAAGTGGTGACATATGAGATGCTCCCACTACTCGCTGAAGTATATGGTCCATTTTGGGCAGTGGATAATTATATTTCAACAAAACTTTATTAAGATTTCTAAAATCAATGCATAAGCAAATCTCACCTGTCTTCTTTTGTACGGGCACCAAATTAGAGATCCAATCCAAAAATCTGATGGGAAAAATGATCCATGATTTGTACAACCTGTTGATCTCCTTTTCAATTGATGGCAACAGCTTTGGATTAAGCCTTCTCAAATTTTGTCTAAATGGTTTCTGATTGGGCTTGATGGGTATAGTGTGCTGAATTATATTAGTATCATATGTCTTTAAGTCAGAATAGTCCCAAGCAAACACATTTGCAAATGAAAACAACAAACTGATATATTTTCCCTTGATCTTTTGTGGCAATGCTTTATATAGTTTTACCAATTTAGGATTAGCAGCTGTTCTGATATTGACCTCTTCTACACCCTTCTCTGTTGCCTGTAATGTTGGCTTGCGGGCTACATCATCTTGATCAAAGAGTTCTTCAAAAGGTATCAAGCCTTTAGGAATAATGTTATTCTTCAGCTGCAACACATCCATTTCATTGATTTGCACATCATCTGCACCATTACCTTTACCATCGTCATTTTCTACATCAATTGAGGTTTCTTTGAACTTGCCCTTTTTTTGTAGAAAATCATCAATCTCCTGATCATCTTGGAAAACTTGTCGATATCTCTGATTGTCTGGGATAGTTGGACGATGCTTGACATGGATTTCGAATTTATTACTAGAGTTCATTGGGATCTTCAAACAGCTTGCTGCCTTAGGAAGAGCATCAGCAATACTATTTTGTATACGAGGCACACATGTCAAGGTGTATTCTGAAAATAATTTTAGGATGTCTAGGACTGCATTACGATAAGCCCGCATCCTAGGATGCTTTGCTTGATATTCGCCTCTGACCTGCTTAATCACCAATTTGGAGTCACCATATACTGAAATCCTCTTAGCATTCAACTTTCATAGAATCTTTAGGCCAGCAATCAGAGCTTCATACATAGCTTCATTATTTGAACAATCAAAAGCCAACTTGTAAGAGCATACTCGCACGTTACTAGGCACTTGAGAAAGGAATGCGTACCCAAACTCCAATTCTAGTGCCATCATTTCCCACTGCTCCATCGAAATCCATGGTTCACAAACCTTCTTCCTCCTCTTGCAAGTGTTGAAAATCTATTTGTTGTGCCTTGTCTGCTTGCTGTCCATTACTTTCAGCTGATCGCTCAACGGTGCTCTGCTGTTCTTGTCCTTCTTTCTCTAAAACTCCTCTGAAATTTTCTATTCTTTCTGGAATATCATCTGCTTCTACTAATTGACTATCAATATCATTGAAACTATTAGAATACAAAACAAAAGACTCTAAATCTGTATGTACATAATTAATCGGATGATTTATTGGTTTCTCCTTTCTTGTGATCATGTATTTCATTTTTTGTTCCTGATACAATTTCCTCATTTGGCCAAACACCGGAATCATTGCATAGGAGAAATCTAGCTGTAGTGTCCCTTTCAATTTCGCTACCCAAGACCTGGAAAGAAGCATGTCAAACCTTGGAGGAATATCTTCTATAACAACATCCATCAAAATATTCTTTATTGGGAGTTGATCCAGACTCACACCCAAGTCATTGATGAGCCTGATACATCTTACTTTGCTGGAATCAAATGAATAGAGATCATGGTATTTCTGGGTGATGTCCAGACCAAGCTTATTCATAATAGCCTTGGGCATGAGATTGTGAGAAGCTTCGGAATCGAACATGGCATTATGTAACACAAAATCATGCAATCTTAAACTGATATAAAAAGGTGGCACATCACTATCAGGAGACTCACCATTTGATGCTGGCCCAAAGATCATTTCAGGTTGATCATCTTCAACATTCACCATGTCAGACATTGGGTCAAAATTCAAAATTTTAGATATTTTTTATCTATAACTGTTGTTCCTCATTATTTCAGTCAAGGGAATGGATACCTTTAATTTAGAAATCTCATTCTCTAAATTAAAAGCGAGAATATTTTCTATCTCTTTCACTGGGATTTCTTTCCTTTCCTTTTCTTTCGATGCAATTTGTTGATGTGATTGTTCTATTGATGGTGATTTGCTGCTATCCGGATCAACTGCCTCCTTTCCTTTCCTTTGTGCAACTGATGAATCATTCTTTGATGCTTCAACATCCTTCCTTTTCTGAATTGGTTTGACCAGCACATCTCTGTTTCTAAGTGAATATCACTACTGCCGGGCAGATAGAGCATTCATATAGCCTCTTTGATACTGATCTGATTCTTCCTCCAAGATGGTGTCATTTGCTAGAATGAAATCTACATCTTTGTGTACAGCCAAACTCTTTGCATACTCCTCATCCTCAGTGAGATAAATAGGCAAATCATCATGAGTAAAGAGTTGGTTTTCTTCACCTATTATATTCCCATCCTCATCTAACTCTGGTCCATGCAAAAAAAATTGCTACAAAGGTGGCTGTATTGGCTGCTATGTTGTTTTCTCTTGAGCTCACTGATCTCTCTACGTTATTCTATATTGTGGCTGTTGCTGGCCACAGAAGTTAGGATTTGTAACTTGCGGCTCAAGTTTGTCAAGTTTCACCCTTTCAAGCATCTACTCTACCTTACGGAGTAGTTGATCTACTGAGGAAGATTCTTCCTTTATGGTGACCTTCCTTTTTGCCCTTGCTCTAGCCCTCTTGGTTAGTAGATTTACTTCAACGTTGACCGCTATCTTCTGCATGTCTTCCATTGTGGCCAGTTCTCTCTCTCTTAATTGATAAGCCATGTCAGCATCAAAACCATCCAGGAACTTTACCATGGCTAGCCCAACAGGTGGCCTTAAATGATCTGGGATTTCATTAAAACTAAATTGAATCTAATGCAATAGTCTTGGACCGACTCACCAGCATTTCATTTGATTTGCTCATATTCAGCCAGAATTTGAAGAGGATTCTTTTCACTTCCCAACAATTTAAAAATTGTCTTT
>APFE030222207.1:123236-149371 GCA_000404065.3 Pinus taeda
AAATTTTCTTATAAAATATACATTAATCAATACTACCAACTATATATACTAAATCTACGTATATAAATATATTACTACTTCATACCTTAACATTAATGGAATCATTGTTAACAACAATTTTTTTACAATAAAATTATTTTTTTGGTTAATTATAATATTTGACCATGATGAAGTATAGCCATTGAGTATAATATTTGACCTTGATTGAGATGTTTTTCTGATCCCCACTCCTATTTGAGGAATTCACTTGGCATAACCATCCATATTTAAGAATTTTATGTGATATTAATTCAATGTCCTTTTAAACTGAAAAGATATCAATCTCCTCGATTTCATCATCAGAATGTAAATTAAATTTATTTTTAACCACAGGTCGTGACTCGTGACCAGGGTAGACTCTTTCAAGGGATATTGGTCGGGACCAGGCTAGACTCTTGAAAGGGATAGGCAACTAAATACTATTTTGTAACCATGACATTTGGATAGCATGTGTTATAGAAAACATGAAAATGATCAAAATATTCTCATGATTACAAGAAAATGTTATGTTTCCAATATTGCTAAATGTGGAAATAGTAAACTTCAGTTTTCGACATCCATACTTGTTAGAAAAGACTTATTTAGCGTTGACTCGGCCCTTCAATGGAGCATTTTGTCGAGGTTGAGAGAAACCTCCACATTCCAAAATCAGTATAAGAGAAGACTATAAATGCATCATGTCAAGGTTTGGGAGAACGCTTCACATTTCGAAGTCAAATATAACAAAGGACTACGATATTTGTATGTAAAACTTTTCCATTGAAAGTAAACAGTCAAGTGAGTTGTGCCAAAATCTCATGAACACGCATTTCAATTTACTCACGCATCCTATGAGATACTCGTCGAATCATTTTCGATCAAACAATTTGTTCACATAATTATTTGCCGGAACGAAGATCAAGAATATCCGTTAGTTTAGTGGATTGAATAATTATTTGCTGGAAAGAAAAACGACTAGTTTAGTGGATTGAATAACAATTGGTATCAAATTAATAGATTATAGAATAGCATTGAAAAAATTATTATTTTGTCAATTTGTTGGGAACATAGTGAAATAGGTCTTACCATATTGTTAAGGCAATCAGGTTAAGTGATGTGAAGATTTCCCAATTTTCAATTCTAATAGTAACTCGTTTTGTTTTTTCATCTGGTCTCTTCTATTGTGTGCTTCTCATATTTGCTTATATGCCCTACTTGGCTTTTCCAACAACTCCTCTTTCACATATAAAATTAAGCCAAGGTATGGAACCTGATGAGTGCTTTCCATCTTTGCTTATTCTGCCTGTTGGACTTTGCCAACAACTCCTCTTTCTCATATAACATTATGCGAAGGTAGAGACTTGTAACATAAAGGGGTGACATCAAATTCTTTCCCATGTCAAAGTGGAAAATGTTTAATTACAACCAAATTCTAAGTTATTATTAACACTGCAACAAGATTTAGCCAATAATAACCCCTAATCCTATGCCATCATGTTCTACCAACAAACAAAATATGATAAAAGAAAACAAATAAATTATTTTCCAATGCCAAGAAATGTTAAGTTATAAACAAATTCTAAGTTATCATTAACACTGCAACAAAAGTTAGCCAATAATAATCCATCATGCTATGCCACTATGTTCTAACAACAAACACAATAGGAGAAAAAAAAATGACTCTAAGTAGATAATGGCTCTTGCCTACAGATAGTTTTTAGCTTTATCACAAACTAGTTCATGGAACTATGTTTACATAGAAATCCAACATAGTATTATTCCTTTGTCTTTTGGGAGGACATTCAACAAAGTGGGATGAGTCCAGAGGCTTATTATATCCACCACATTCAGCGTTGAAATAGGGTATGTATCTGCAAATATACTGAAAGATTTTGAATGGGAAGGCAAATGAAGATTAGAGTTCACCCACCGTAACAGGGTATGTATCTGCAAATGTACTGAAAGATTTTGAATGGGAAGGCAAATGAAGATTAGAGTTCACCCACAAAACTCAAAGGTGACTTCTCCCATTCATTTGTAGTAATGCAGCCCTCCATTTTCCATACTTGAACAATTAGTGAGCTATTTTCTCCCTCAGCACTTGTGGAGCACCTTCCTCACAGGGTCGTGCTAGTGCCGCACTCTTAAGATTTGGCTTGTACGGGTTGGCTTGTTGATTTGAAGGAAAGCCCTGGGACGTTAACTTGCCAAGACTAACGCAGGTAAACTCGTGCCTTCCCATGATCAAATTCAACAAAAGGTAACTGGTAAGAGCTTTCCCAAAAGGCTAGTGGACTCAGTTGGGCTGAATACTTGTTCTAAGTGGGTATCTTTAATTAGAAATAATGAAGAAATGGTTATGTGGTTGTAACGCATCTTCTTAGATAAGGAGTAGTTCCTAGAATTTAGGAGGTTGTTTACAACTACCTATTTTTTAGTCATGCATTTAATATGTAATATTCATTCATGTATGTAGGGTGAGTGAACGAGAGAGAGAGTCTCCTCCTTGTTTGAGTGCAGTCTCCAGGTGATGTACACACCTGTGAGCTGCAACTCCTTCTTTTAATTCAAAGTTTGATTTTTATCTTGGTATCAGAGCTTAGGGTAGAGGTAGCCTTAAATTTTATTTTTTTGAGGATGTATCATTAGTTTCACATCTGTAGTGGTAAGGAGTGCAGAAGTGGATTGGCACTCTTTTCTAGCAGACAGACGAGCCAATTGGCCATTGGCGGTAGTTTTTAGCAGAAAGATGCGCCCATTGGCGCTCTTTTGAGCCTGAAAAATGAGCCAGAAAAGAAACAACTGAATTGGCGCTCTTTTGAACCTGAAAAGTGCGCCAATTTTTGTGCACTTCATGAATTTTTCTTTTCTGCAATTGGCGCGGATTTGTAGCTGTTCAAAGCGCCATAGAGCCAACCTCTTTCTCTATAGAAATTTGCAATTTTTTGTTGCAGATCAGGAGTTACTCGGTGGTGGCACGTGGAGATTCTACTTGGTGGCAGCAGATTTGATTTGCCTGGTGGTGGCGAATTGAGGATCCTTGATCAGCTCGGAGGTAGCAGATCAGATCTGCCTGGTGGTGGCGAATTAAGCTTCCATGATCCACTCGGTGGTAGCAGATCGGACCTGCCCGGTGGTGGTGAATTGAGGTTCCTTAATTAGCTCGGAGGTAGCAGATCGAATCTTCCCGGTGGTGGCGAATTGAGGTTCCATGATCCATTCGGTGGTAGCAGATCGGACTTGCCCAATGGTGGCAGTGCAGATCCTCGATCTGTTTGGTGGAAGCAGATCGCCTTTGCCCGGTGGTGGCGTGTTGGAGCTTGTTTTTTGATCTGTTCAGTGGTAGCAGATCGGTTTTTCCCGGTGGTGGCACAGTGAAGTCTGTGATCTGCTCGGTGGCAGCAGATCGGACTTGCCCGGTGGTGGCACAGTGAAGTTCCTAATCTATTCATTGGCAGCAGATCGGACTTGCCCAGTGGTGGCCGATTGGAGTGTTCAGTTAGGCGAAAATGAACAATAGTTTGGAATCATACCTCCACAAGTCTGGCAAGCTCGATGGAACAAACTTCTCTAACTGGAAGTTCAAAATGCAAACTTGTTGGAGAGTGCGAATGCATGGTTGATCATCTTAGGAAATGAGCAGAGAATTGGAACACCGACCCAAGAACAAGATTGGGATAAGAGAGAAACAAAGGCGAAATTCATACTGAAAATGTCTGTCAAAGACAACATTATCCCCCATATTAGAGATTGCAAGTCAGCCGCGGATATATGGACCACAATCAAGAATCTGTACCAGACACAGAACACAAATCGTGTTCTAGCACTCAAGGGAAAAATTTTTGCATTAAAGATGGATGAGAATGAATTCGTTGGTGGATTCATGGCCAGAGTCAAGGATCTGAGAGACAAATTGGGAGCCATTCGAGAGAAGGTATCAGATTCAGATCTGGTTACACTTACACTGAACAGAATGACCGATGAATATCAGACATTCATCTCAGGGTTGGCAGCGAGAGAGAAAGCCCCCTCGTTTGATGACCTAATAGCGATTCTGCTCCAGGAGGAGGAATGAAGACAGAATTTGAAAACTCAGAGCAATGACTTAGCTCTGATGGCGAAGAGGCGACAGTACAGAGGAAAGCAACACCAACACCAACATCAGCATCAGCAACCATAGCAGCAGCAGTAGAAAGGGGCCAACTCTTTTGAAAAGAAATCATTCAGAGGTATGACTGATAATTATGTTAAGAGATGTTTTTACTGTGGGAAGCCTGGCCACCAGATTAAAGAATGCTATAAGAGGCAGGCAGATGAAAGAAAAGGCAAATAGAGGAAACATCAGGGGTGTTTTGCTAGAGAAGAGGATGACCACAACCATGATCTTCGATTATTCACAATCGACTATGCACTTTCAACATCAAAAGGAGATGAGGATTATATATGGTATGTTGATTCTGGCACATCCTCGCATATGACCAGTAAGAAAGATTGTTTTGAGTTTCTTGAAGAATCTGCATGTGGATCAAAAATTTACTTAGGAGATGACAGTGGGTATGAGATTAAAGGTTGTGGGGATATTCCTGTGAAGCTACCTAGTGGCGACATCAAACATCTCAAAAATGTTTTATATGTTCCAGGAATTAAAAAGAATTTGATCTCTGTCTCTATGATAACATACCAGGACATGCAAGTGCAATTTTTCAAGAATGGATGTATCATTCAGGATAGCCAATTGGAGACAGTTGCAACAAGAGTACGCGTGGGGAATTTGTACAGACTGGATGCAAGGAGCATGCCACGACAAGCGATGGTTGCAGCAACATCAACAGCTGAAAATCTCCGGCATCAGAGATTTGGACATCTCAATTTACAAGATCTCATCTTACTCAAAAAGAAAGGTATGGTTGATGGTCTTCCTGCTTTACATAATATCAAACTGGAATGTGATGGATGTGAATTAGGGAAGATGCATAGAGATGAATTCCCTTTGCATGTTAACAGAAAAGAAAGAGACATCCTAGAACTAGTGCATACAGATATTTATGGACCTATGCAGACTAGGTCTTTAGGAGGTGCATACTACTTTCTACTATTTACAGATGACTGCACTAGGTTCTATTGGGTATATTTTTTAAGCAAAAGTGTCAAGCTTTCCGATACTTTAAAGAATTGAAATCTGTGATAGAGAAGCAAACAGGAAAGAAGATAAATATTCTCCGCTCGGATCAAGGGGGAGAATACAGGTTAGGTGAGTTCATGAACTTCTGCAAGCAGCATGGGATTATACAGCAATTCACAGTGCCACACACTCCACAGCAGAATGGAGTAGCAGAACGCAAGAACAGGACCCTTGTGGAGTGCGTGAGAAGTATGCTTCAAGGTAAGGGTATTTCTAATGGTCTTTGGGCAGAAGCCATTAATACTGCTATTTATTTGAAGAATAGGAGTCCCACCAAATGTCTAGGCTTCAAAACCCCCTTTGAAGCATTATTTGGACTCAAACTAGAAGTCAGTCATTTAAGAATATTTGGATCTAAAGCTTTTGCTCATATACCAAAAGCAGATAAGAAAAAGCTAGACCCCAAAGCCTTGAAATGTATATTTGTAGGATATGGCACAGAGTATAAGGCGTACAAGTTATATAATCCTATGACTCATAAAGTGTTTGCAGAGATGTCATTTTTCATGAACAGACAGAATATGGAGAGGAAGACTCTAACAATGACAGCCACATTCCATTCCTGATAGAACTAAACAATGAAGAAGAAGAACAGGAGCAAGAGCAGGAGGAGAAACAGGAAGAAGTAGCAGCAAATAGTGTAATAAGTGATGATGTAGGCCTGAAGAGTGCTGAAACAAATAGAGTTGAGGTAAGTCCTTTACCTAGAAGATCAGGTAGGAAGACTAGACTACCTGCAAAATTCAGAGACTATGCTTTAGTGTCCAAAATTTTGAATATTGTAGAACCCTCAAACTATGAAGAAGCAAGTAAGTCAGATGAATGGAGGGCTGCAATGCATGAAGAAATGGAATCAATATATAGAAACCATACATGGGACTTAGTTGAGTTGCCAGAAGGAAAAACCCCTATAGGTTGTAAGTGGTTGTATAAACCTAAGATAAATGCAGATGGGAGTGTAGAAAAATTCAAAGCTAGACTGGTAGCAAAGGATTATTCACAACAAGAAGGAATTGATTTCGATGACACCTTTGCCCCTGTAGCTAAACTTAATACAATTAGAATGCTAATATGTTTAGCAACAAAACATAAATGGAAGCTACACCAGTTAGATGTTAAATCTGCATTTCTAAATGGAGAATTAAAAGAAGAAATATATTTAGTACAGCCTCCTGGTTTTGTGAAAAAGGGGCAAGAGCATTTAGTGTGTAAACTACATAAGGCACTTTATGGTTTGAAACAAGCACCCAGGTCATGGTATGACAAAATTGATTCATTTTTTATTCAGCATAGTTTTCATAGGAGCCTCAACGATCCAAACCTGTATACCAAGATAAATAAACAGAGGAAAATCATTTTGATTTCTTTGTATGTGGATGACATGATAATAACAGGGAATGCAAATAATTTGATCAAAGAAATCAAGCAGCAAATGTCACAGGTATTTGAAATGAAAGACCTTGGTGATCTTCATTACTGCCTAGGATTGGAGGTGTGGAAAGATTCTGGTCAAACTTTTCTAACCCAAGGAAAGTATGCTAGAACCCTGTTGGAAAGATTCATAATGGAACAGTGTAAAACAACAGCAACACCACTGCAATAGAACCTCAAGCTAAGCAGTGACGATGGCACAAAATAGGTGGATGCCACTTTGTATAGACAGCTAGTCGGAAGTCTGATCTATCTCACGACAACTAGGCCTGATCTGGCATACTCTATTAGTGTGTTGAGCCAGTTTATGTCCAGACCACTTGACAGTCAGTGGAATGCAGCAAAATTTGTGTTGAGGTACCTTAGTGGTACTTGTAATTATGGTCTTTTATACACTGATATTTCTGATGTTACTTTAGCAGGTTATTCAGATTCAGATTGGGCAAGCAACCTGGATGATCGTAGATCCATCACAGGATATGCATTTAGTATTGGATCCGGGGTTATTTCATGGAGTAGCAGAAAGCAAAGCATTGTAGCATTATCATCATGTGAAGCCGAGTACCAGGCGTTGTGTGCAGTAACATGTGAAGCCATCTGGTTGAAGAGATTGCTCGGCGATGCAGGTGAAGGACAAAGAGAAGCAACCAGCATAAAAACTGACAACCAGAGCACAATAAAGCTTGCATACAGTCCAGTTTTCCATAAAAATACTAAACACATTGATACTCAATTTCACTTTGTACGAGAAAAGATACAGTCTAAGGAAATCTATGTGCATTATTGTAATACTTGTGATAATTTAGCTGATATCTTTACTAAGCCTCTAGGGCGAGTAAAGTTTGAGTTACTTAGAGAGATGTTAGGTGTGCAGAATAACGCTTTCTCCATTAACGGGGGGAGTTAGAAATAATGAAGAAATGGTTATGTGGTTGTAACACATCTTCTTAGTTTAGGAGTAGTTCCTAGAATTTAAGAGGTTGTTTACAACTACCTATTTTTCAGTCATGTATTTAATATGTAATATTCATTCGTGTATGTAGGGTGAGTGAACGAGAGAGAGAGTCTCCTCCTTGTTTGAGTGCAGTCTCCAGGTGATGTACACACCTGTGAGCTGCAACTCCTTCTTTTAATTCAAAGTTTGATTTTTATCTTCTTTATGTCTGTGGTAGATTTTGTAAATATACTTGTGCGAAATGGGTATCTTTATGTCCATCTTTATCTTTATGTCTATGATAGAATTTGTAAATATATTTGTGCGAAGTGGGTATCTTTATGTCTATGATAGATTTTGGAAATATTTACAAATTGTGCTAAATGGGTTTTGTTTTTTGAGTCCATTTTAGATTTTGGGAATATTTATAAGATTGATAGGTATTTTAATGTTTATTGTAGATTTTAAAAATATGTAAAAAATTGAGGGTCAGAATGAGGTATTTTAATGTTTATTGTAGATTTTAAAAATATGTAAAAAATTGAGGGTCAGAATGAGCATCTAGGGAATTTTGAAAATAAATTTCATCGTGATTCTCAGATATTCTGAGAATCTAAATTCAAGCACGGTACTTAATATTTATAAGTCTGACGGGTATCTTTATACGGGTATCTTTATGTTTATTGTAGATTTTAAGAATATTTAAAAGAATCAAGGTCACAAGGAGCATGTATAACGAATTTTGAAAATATTTCAAAATCTCACCAACAGAAATTTCATGTGATTCTAAGATATTCTAAAAATATAAATTCAGCCGTGGTACTTAAAATGTTAAAGATGGTAACAAGCAGTCATTTCGTTATTTAAATTTTGAAATTTAAATTCATCAATCTTATTGAATTCCATGGGGGACATCAGCAAAAGACTTTGTGTAGGATGCATATATAGAACACATACCCAACCATGTAGGAATTTGAAATATGAAACATTCGTTTCTGCCAGAGTAAGAAAAATTGTTGCCGAGTAAGAAAAATTTCGTATTTGACCAGAAAAAATAAAAATGTTCGTGGGTAAGCAAAATTTTCAACTGTTTTTGAGAGCAAACTGACAGGTAATTTTCCTGTCAAATTCCAACCTTGGCCAACGGAGCGTGAGCTACGGAGTTTGTTTGAAAGAAACCGCCAGAAAAAATGATAGTCACTAAAAAAACAACTGCTGAGGGATGGATAATTAGGAAACGGCAAGCCGGAATCGTTGATCGGGTGGCAAAGGTACAAACCGTTTGCCCTTTAATATAGTACGTTTTTCCTCATTCCTCGGAGTCGTCAATTAATCAGCCGTCCCTTTTGCCTGTAAAATAAAAATTTTATGATGTTTTTTTTTGCATTTTTGATGTCCTTCGCTTTATCTTTTTTACCCAAATTTGTGAATGTCGACCCTTATCTGAAAAACTCATTTGAGACTACTCTTATATCTCAATTTTCATGAATTCAGAAGTAACATTTTCAGCCTTTTCACAAGGAATTCTTTCACTCTCCTTTCTCATACACGTACAAAAAATTACAGAAGTTCAATTTTAAACCCGCAACGAAGTTCAATTCTAACAAAAATAATTAGCCAGACTTATAAATATTGATAAGGACAATGGATCCATCATAATCGAATCTCATAAAAATAAGAGAACTCTATTAAATGCGATATACATAGAAAGAATTTAAGAACAATTTTAAACCCGCAACAAAGTTCAATTTTAACAAAAATAAATAATTTACTACAAAAAGAGCGAATGAGGTTGCTTCCCGTGCTTTCTCCTTCAAAGTCACTAAGCGCTTATGAGAACCTAACTACTTGTATTTTACAAGATGGATGGCTTACCATAATTGTATTCCCAATATTGGCGGAAAATGTCGATGCAAATCTTTGAAACATATCAGAAAGAATTTGAGGTGGCGAACGACCTTCAAATAGAGGAAGACTGTCAATAGTTATAGAGACAAACAATCTTTGTATATGTTTCCCAATCTGTCTCTGAAATAGATAGTTTATGTTTCCCAATCTATCTGTGAAAAAGATAGTTTGGATCATTATTGCACATTGTAAAAACCCAAGATGGAAGAGGAATAGACATGCTTTCTTGACAAGATTTACTATTATTAAATCATATTGAAGCCTAAACTTTCAGGCCTGTTACTTAGATCATTTTCACCAAAGCCGAATACGTAGACTAGTCGGTAGCATTTTGTTGAAGCATCTCTCTCAACAATGCCCAAAAATACTTGCATAACCAGTATGTCCACACCAAGAACCTTTAAGGCAAGTAAGCCTGCTTGAATCTCCTTGCAATGGTTTAAAGTGTTGGAAGCGGATATTATATCCGGAGGAAGAATTACATAAAAGGGGAAGTTCTGCACAACCAAACCAAGGAAGATGAGTTACAGTAAATCTCCATCCAATGGGGAAAACCTTAACAATACTGTCAAAATCCACATTCATATGACTTATAATTTAGTTATAACGACCATGCATTTTACCTATTACAATCATTTCATGTTGACAAACAGGGGTTTACAAAACAATTCCAAGAACACCCAAATGGTAAAGGAAAAAGCATTTCAAGAGTGTCGCTCTAAATGTAACTTCTACAAAATAAACACAACAATTTTCAAGTACCATGAAACTTATGGATACCACTAAATATTTATTATAAAAATCCACATAATTTTCCTTCTGTAAAATTATACATCCACATAAAGGATTCCTTATAAATATCTCAAACCATTTTGTACCCATATCACACAGAAGAGATTCTAGAGCTATTAACTTGTATATATTCACATTTCGAATGAGGATTGGATGTCAGAAAATCGTAAAAATGTGGTAAAGCAAAGAACATAATGGATTTATTTACCATGATGCAACAAAATATAATTTGCACAAGCCTCCAACCTTTTCATTTTTAAAGTTACGATTACTATGCAAAATCCCTAGCAGAATCACAAGCTTTCAGCTAAGATTGAAAACCTATATATGGATTCCTACTTATATAAAAAGGCGTCCTCATTGTTGGTGCACGCATCTTTCTTGATTAAAACCAAACTCACGACGACTTAGAGCAGACAACCGGTTGGACTGTGAAGAAATAATTGCTGCTGTAGATGGACTTTCAGACAAGACGATAGCATACCTATCTGCAAGCGAATCCATTCCTTCTGCCGTCAGTTGGCAGAATAACCCCCCTCCTCCAGTTCTTCCAATGCATGCAGCCGAGTAAATGTTTTCATAGAATTTTGAAAAAAATCTGTCCCTTTGAACCTTGCTCTCAGAAAAGGTTGTGCCAATTGAAATCATGAGAGCGAAGGGAGCGAACGATGGAGGGAACAACCAGGGCAGCAGGCAATCGAGTGATGGAGTGTTAGGATCTATGAAACGTATAACAAATCGAAGGGGATAACCACTATAGTCTAGATTCAATGGACATACAGTCGATGCGACTCTGACACTTGGACTGTGATACTTTGGATAGGAGCCCTCACTAATTTTTGGTATTGCAGGTTTACAGATGACACCCAATAATTTCAAGCAATGAAATAACAGGCTGGAGTAGATTTTTTTGAGGTTAACTTCTCTCCTCGCCCTATAATGGAAAGTATTTATTTTTAGGCTGATAGGCGTTGGCTTATTCGAATGGAATATTTATTAATTTTTTTTAATTTGGAATTGATTATTTTAATCATTATTTTAATCAATTTTTTATTGGGAAAACAGGTGGGACTCTTAGCAAATCGACTCCAAACACCAAAACTCCAGAGGCTGGAGTGCGAGTTTATAATTTAAAAATATTAGTGTGAAATGTGCATGTGAAACGAATGTGTATATGTTCTTTACATCCCTCTTATTTATCTCCATCTAAGAACACGGGTAGGACTTTTGTTCTTTACATCCCTCTTATTTATCTCCATCTAAGAACACGGGTAGGACTTTTTGCAAATGGATTCGAAACACCAAAACATGAGAGGCCAGAGCCAGAGTTTATAATTTTAAAAAATTAGTGTGGAATATGCATGTGAAATGAATACATGTCTGTGTTTATTTACATTTTGAAACGTGTAGAGGTATAGTGAAAAGGTTTCCAACTCTACATTCTAGTAAATGTGGCCTAGTTATGTAACAATTCTTCTTCAATTTCTCCTTCACACCATGCTCTTTTTCACCATACAAGAAGATAGTTTCTATTCCTCATATTTCTTCGAATCAATCTCTCTTTATTTGTGAGGCTCGGAGATATTTGTTTATCATGTAATGGATCCCAAAACTTTATGTAGATTTAGTGAGTAAATTTTAATGGTCATGAGATCGGACTAACTCTCCTTTTGCACAAATTCTATTAGTTCATTCTCTTTCTAAATAGGTGGCTTTTTCAGAGGCTTGCAAATGATCACTGAAAGGTGTGCAAGTAATAGCTTTGATGGCGGAGATATTATTAGTGCTAAATGGGTAATGTTCAAAGTAGAACCGTAAGCCTTGCTTTACCTTTTTCAAATTAAATGTGGTGGTTATGGTCAATTTGATTTTATTTTTTGAGGTTTATTAGAGAATGTTTTTCACAAATAAATTAAATATAAATTTTTCAGGAATTGATATTTTCTTCAATAGATTACACACTATTTATGAGATTTAGGTTAACCTTAGGGCTAGTTTTCTCAAAATGTAACTAGAGTGCCACATAAATTTTATAGTTATTCACTAATAAATTGCAATGTGTTGAATGGTTGGTTGCATTGTGTTAAAAGTTTAGAAGATTTCTACAAGATCATCTCTTTAATTTGCATCGAGTCACTCGATAAATTAGGGAACATCAATGATGAAGATATAGAGAACACCAACCATAGAACAAAGGCATCCTCTTCATTTATATGTTTATTTGATAATAAAAAAATCTTAAAATTTTTTGATCAAGTTTTGGGTTTTCCAATGAGCAACATTTAACTCTGAGACTTTGAGTATATCAAAACCTTGATTAAGACCCTCCATATGATTTGTTTTTGTCATTGTGCTTGAATTTGATACATAAGTAATCATTGGGAAAAATGTTTTCATATTGATCTAGTGATGTCCTAGTTGCATTGGCTCTATGAAATCTTACGCTTAGTAGATGTATGATGTAATATTCATGTTAGGTAGGATGCATTGAATGCTGATTTTATCATTAGAACTAGCATCATATGATATTATCATGATAAATTACATGCATTTAGATCAAAATTGCATAAATTTGTTTTTTTATTGATTTGATGGCCTAATACGAAGCATGGGTGATCATAAGACATCACAAAAACATGCTGTCAGATGTGCTTGGTCATTGATATGTGCAAATAACAAGTCAACGATCCAAAGAGACTGTTGATGTTCTCATGAACTCTCATTTGAGTACAATCGTGCACTCTTATGTAAGCTCATGTCCGAGTTCGAGCGAGATGTTACCCATCATCCGTGGGTGGTATCCATTGGAGGACATTTTCTCCTAGATGTTCCTCAATCGGAAGATAATAACCTATTATACCCACCAGATAGACCAATGTGCTACTATCTCCGCCACCTAAGCCAACCATGTTGTCCCTTGCCCATCTGTTATGATCGTATGTTTGAAGGTGGGTCTCCCAACCTCGAAGGTATGAATTTTCATTAGTGTAATTGAGTGATTTTATTTACTCATCAATGACACTTTTGGGCATGGGTTGGTGGAGGGATTCGATAGAAAGAGTGGGCTAGGTATGTACTATTGTCTCCTTTGCTCAATTTGGTTGTTAACCTTGTATCATAGTCCTGTGGGATATCCTTTACTCGCTAAGAGCTTTAGGGCTAGCGCTACATGGGAAATATTGATTTTGGTTGCATGGTCTCACTTCCTGACACCATATACTTCACTCCCCTGTACATATTTTAACCCCTTTTATCACTTTTCCCATCGGGGTCCACATTTGTCCACATGGTATAGAAAGGGTTAGCCTCCCTCTTCCATTTCCCACACCTTCAGTTAGGTCTGGAACGATGCCTCAGAGGTTGATGCAGCTAAGAGAAAAGGAAAAGCATAATTTGGCCACTTACAATAGGAAATGTTCCACTATTTGAGACATATATCAAAATGTTCAAAGTTTCCTACATTAACATGGATGTTTGACCAATTAAATTCATACAAGTTTTCCCCAAACCAAATGACCATGCTTTTTACTTATTTGTTATCTTGGTCATGTAAAGTTTGTACAAGTCATTTAAATTTTGTACAAATTCTCTAAACATTGAATAGCTAATACATGTAATCTTCGTTTCTGGATTATTTAGGCATACCATAGGCGGTTGGGTGATATAATTTTATGTATTTACTCAATGGTATATGCTCAAAGTTATTTTTCTAAACTTTGTTGTTATTTCTTAATAGAATAAAAATTATGATTTAATATTTAAAAAAATAAAATCTATATATCGATGAACAAATGATTGATATTGATTTTTCTATTTATAAAATATCATAGATTTTGTTTCAAATGCAAACTAAACTTTTATAATGTTTGATTTACAAGATTGATGTGGCAAATGCTCATAAAATGATTTGATATTATTTTCTCAGTAGTTTAAATGGTTTATATTTTTACTTTTAAATCTGGATTATTTATATATATATATAATTAAATGTACAAATAAATTCAAGATTTTTTATTTTCTTCTTTCATATTCAATACATTGAATTCTTTGTTAGATGTTTTGAACTATGATGGTTAATTGATTTCAAATATAAAATGACAACATTAGAATTTGTTTTAATTAATTGTAGAAAAGAGTATTCAAAGAGAGGTTCCCTCATTGTTTTTTGTTTTCAACAATAAAGTTTGATTCATCTTGAATATGAAAGAACAAAATTAGAATTTTTTTAGTTAATTGTAAAGGAGAGTATTTAAAGAGAGTTTCTCCTCATTATTTCAGAATTATGTGATTTGAAATGGCTTAGAGCTTCTTCTAGGATTGATGATATTGAAATTAAAGAGTTCAAAAAGATAACCCTTATAAAGTGTTTTTTTTACTATAAGGTTAGCATTTCAAAATTAAGGCTTTTTGATTTCAAATAATTTGAGCTTCTTCTTCCCAATTCAAATTAAAGAGTTCAAAGAGATGAGCCTTATAAAGCGTTTATTTTTAGTATAAGGTTAGTGTTTCAAAATTGAAACTTTGTGATTTCAAATAATCTGAACTTCTTCTTCCCCATTCAATGTTTCCAAAATCTTTTCAATAAAAATAGTTTTAATACATTCAAATTATATTAACTCCATAACTCAAATTAGCAGTTTTCATACATGCATATTGAGAATAAGAATGAGAAATAAAAAAGATCTCTTCAATATCATAAAAATGCTTATTCTAAAAGTATTGCGATAATTGAAATTTTGCATTGTGGTGATTCTGTAGAGATATCATTTCTCAACTTCATTTTCTGAACATATATTTTTAATGATTTTTCACTATTGGTATAATGAAAGAAATTCATAGAAATTCAGTGCCCTTATTTTTTTCAATCAATATGATTAACAACTATTAGTCATATTAGTGATAATCATTGAAAATATTAAATTTTTTCATTATACCAACATCTTAAAGTAATTTAAAATATCTTGAATGATAACTTATATGCAAAACTTTGAGCAACTAAGTATTTTGGAAATAAGCAATTTATGATATGTAAGTATATTTTTTTAATTAGTTATTATTTTACAATTATTGAAAAAAAAAACTAACTAAATGACAATAATCTTTTTATTAACACTTTTTTTTTACATTTAAAAGAAAAAAGAAAACGTAAACACTTTTATTTTTATTTAAATTTTATAATAATTTTTTTAATTATTTGAATTGTTTTTTTTAATATAAAAGTGATTGAACATAAAAACAAAATTCAACATTTTCAACAATTATATAATTTTAAAAATTAATTTATATATATATATATATATATATAAATAATAAATATATAATATACTATATATATAACAACTAAATCATAAACTAAATTTATTTTTTTCAATTTTAAGATATATTTTTCATAGATTTTATAAAAGTACAAAGTAAAAATATTGATGACAAAAGATATATATATATATATATATATATATATATATATATATAGTATATATATATATATATATATATATATATAATTTAAAATTATTATAATTATTTTTATTTAGAAAAAAAATCTAAAGACTTATACATCTATGTATCATCAACATCTCTCAAATCTCATTGGTCTTTTATGCCACGTATTTATTTCCCAATTTTTTGTCATTTTTATATTTGATAAATGCAATCCTTCTAAAGTGCACACATGAATGACAAAACTAATAAGGGAAAGCTAGGCTTTGAAGTGGCCGAGAATGTCTCTTTGTCAGACCTTTGAGTTTTCTTTTACATTCATATGCAAAAACAAACCATCAATTATTATGGGAGTAAACATTTGGTTTTTTTTTATTATTTAAATTTTATGCTACTATTTTTGTTGAAGCTATTTAAATGGTATTTTTATTATAAAAAAATAATTTAAAGGAAAAAATAATTTAATATTTTGAAAAACTTTATAAAAGGTAAATTTTAGAAATTTATAATTTAAAATTATATTTTTAATAACATTAATTAAAAACTAATAAAACATAAACTAAATTTAGTATTTCAATTTTAGGTTATATGCTCATTAGTTTTTTTTTAAATATTAAGTGAAAATAGTGATAGTCAAGATATATATTATTAAAAATATGTAAAACATTTTCAAATTCATAGAGAAACCTAAAATGGATAAAACTAATTAGTAGCATAGTAACAAAGAGGAATTAAAAATAAACTAAATGAATATTTTAATGTGAATGCAAAATAGTATTAATACATATAAATAAGAGTAATAATATTTGTTTTAATTGACAATAGAATTTTTAGTAAAAAAATAATATTTGAAAATTCCATTTATTTTAACAATATTAAAGATATTAATATTAATAATGTTAATATAAAAGTGTATTAATATTAATATAAATATAAATAAATAACATTATTAATATATACATTTTAATTATTTTAATCAAATGTGATCAAATATTCCCAATACTATCAATCATTGTTACTCATTATCATGGATACTTTTGATACACAACCTTATTTTGCTATAGTTAACCATGTTATCCTTAGTCAACCTCGGTCAACTATTATCATCACTTTCACTCTACAAAACCCCCTAGTCTATTCATTCCTAATGGTAAACAAAGATCTCTATTGTTGAATGTGGCCAACCAAGATCTCTATTGTAGAATGTGGTGAAGAACTGTGAAAATAGGTAACCATAATCTATCACATAAAAGTGTGGTCAAACATGGCCAAATATATGAAACCATCACCAAGCATGTTCAACCACCAGAAAATTATATCAACGATGGCCAATCATGGTTGTCTTTAACCATATTCACCATAATCAACCTTTGAAAACCATGGTCAACCCATGTGTAACACGACCAACAATAGTTAATGTGGTCAAACATGGTCGACCTAGGTCACCATGGTAAAATGTCATCAACTATAATGGTGTATCATTCTTAGCCATGATTAACCATTATCAGCCATGCTCAAACAAGCATAGACATGCTTGAACATGGTGAGCATGTTTAGTCATGGTCAACCATTATCAACTATTTTTTGTAATATTAATCACTTGGGTTTATTAATCCCTTGGGTTTATAATATTAATAATCCCTTCAATTTATTTCTTCATATTTATAATATTGGTTTTAATGGAAATTATAATATTATGTTCAAAATATTGGGTTTAATATAATTTATAAGATTGGGTTTATAATATTAAGTTCAATATTTGAGTTTATAATATTTGGGCTTATAATATTTAAAATAGTTAAATAAAGTTAATAATTGGGTTTCTAATATTACGGTTTTTAATATTAAGTTTATAATATTGTGTTTAGTATTAGGGTTTGAAATGTTTGGTGTATAATCTATCCAATGTTGAATTGCAACAAGCATCATCACAATGCCATGACTATTGTCACAATCGTTGTTACAATGAGACACTACGTTGTAATTTATTCAATGTCACATTGTGACATTGAATAAATTAGAGTTTAATATTCCATTTTATCATATTGGGTTAATGTTTTAGGATTTATTTTGGTATATAATTTGGAGTTTAGGGTTTATAATCTTAAGGGTTTTAATCATAGGGTTTATAATATTAATAATCACTTTGGTATATCATATTAATCTAATGGGTTGATGACATTGGTTTTATGGTTTATTTAGGTTTATAATATTAGATTTAGAATTTATAATATTAAGTTTTATAGTCGTAGGGTTTATAATATTAATCATAGGGTTTTTAGTCCCTTCAATTTATAATATTAATCCTATGGTTCACAATAAAAATCCTAGGGTTTAATATTGATGCAAGAGCATCTAGCTAAGGGCACCATGACTGGGCGTTGGTTTCAGCTGTGGAGGAGAGGTCATTAACAATTTGAATTTCATTTGTGTTTGTCAATTAATAACAGTATTAGGAGTCTGTTTTATGTTTTGTTTTTGTCTGTTAATGAGTCGTTAGGGACAATACAGTCAAGTAAAAGCAGTTGCAAACACCTAGTTGTCTGGTCTCTTGTTTAGTTTAACTTTATAATTGTTTACTTTAAAAAGAAAACAAAGTAACAGGAAAGAAAATATTATTATTGTATTTTACCGAATGAAAGAATCAAAATAGCAAGATAGTTGACAATTGTATAAATAAACAAGAAACTGCCAACAATTTTCTTAACTATATTGCAAGGAGTTATAAAATAATTGTACACGGCATGAACAGGGTTTGTTCTTTTCTCGACAGAGAATAATAATAGGCAAAAGAGCTATTTTCTTTCCATTATTTTTATTTCCTGAATCCATCTAAATGACTATTGTATCTCCATTAATCTAATGCTTGTCACATACAATACAAGAACAAGCAAACAATCTGTAAAATTCTTTCCTAAATAGAAGCAAGTTCCCGAATACAAATTCAAGAAGAAGCATAATTAAAGTCGAGACATAGATATACAAAATGAAGACAAGAACATAACTCCTGTACACACTAAAAGGCTACAAAGGCATGAAGATATGCTACAATAAATCATTATCAACAAACACAGTTCCACCATCGAATATAATCAAGAGGTAACCCTGTGCATGATAATACCAAATTTATTTTCATTAATTTTTTCAGAAATATTACTGTAGTCCACATTGGGGTTTCGAACACATAATTAAAAATTTAAAGCCATCAGTTTTGAAGGTGAGGAAGCCATCCTTCAGAAACAGAGTAATAGAAAGAGGGTTAGGGTTTCAAACCCTTAAAATAAAATTCTTTATACCCCACGGCCACATCCACATTACACAGTCAACGAACCAGAAAATGAGATTTGTTCATAATCGAATGCATTGCAACCAAACTAGGTCGAGTATAGTAGAAACACAACCAGAAATCCTTCGACCAAATAGAGACAACAAGGAAAGATCCTACCTATTCAATTCAAAGAAGGAGCTGAGGGTTACTCCAACTGGAGACCAGAGACCTGTAAGGAGTGAATGACAATGTGTTAGCCTCAAAGGTTTGGAAACCAGACAACAAATGTGAACACTGATAGGAATGGAAACGTGAAAGCCAGATGAACTCACCCTCTCGACATCAAAATTGGACAAGGAGAATTATAGTTGACTGTGACCATCATTAAACAAGAACCCTGCTAGTGTAAATAAAAATTTGGGATATAGCCTTCAGTAGAGAAAGACATCTTACCTTGCTAGAGAAGGCTGTCGCCAAATGGAAGGGTCTTGTTGAGGCTGTGACCTCGGCACTAGCATATGCATACCCAAATAGCAAATTATGTAACCATACAAATAGTAGGGGAACTGTGAATTAAACTAAAGGACCAAAGAGAAACCAGAATGAAGCAATGAATGTTGAGCGATCGAAAGAATAAGAAAACCTGACATAGTTCGACCAAAGGCTAGAAAAACCAAGCCAGCACAACATAGACCAAGGAAAAACAATATTGATGCATAGTTGTAACTTACCAATGAAGAATCCACAGTCAGTGCAGGAAAACATAGTTACAAAATAGTGACAAACCCTCACAGAGTCACAGAGCTCACAGCCAACAACGTAAAGTGAAAATGACCCAGACAACCCAATACCCTAGGGTTTAGCCAAATGTAGGATGGAAGCCCGAGGTTTGGACATCTGTCTTCTCGGTGTACAAAACATTAATACAACAATCAATTCCCAACAAACAAATATCTATGCAAAACCCTGATTAACAATACAATTATTCATAATTATTGTAATCAACAGTTACTTGATTAATTAAGGTTTGTAACACAAGTTGGTCCCATCATAGTGGTATCAGAGCAGGTTTTGGAATTGGCTTGAGGAATGGAGGTTGGAAGATGAGGTCATAGAAGAGGTGTTCGAAGGGTAGCAGAGGAAATATTGTGCGAGGAGATCAGGATCCTTACTGCCTATTTGGAGGTAGTTGAAGTAGGGAGAAGAAGGGATTGAGAGGTAGGAGATGATAGAAAAGAAGAAGTTGTAGTGATGACAAATGGATTGGATGAAGAAGGGCCAGAGATGATACTGTTGAGGTTAGTCCTATTGGCGAGCAACAAGCCCAAACAAGAACTCCCAAATTATGATGGCAGCTTGTCCACAAAGGTTCTGTTGGACTGGATCAGCAAGCTGGATAAGTATTTTGAGTGTGAAGAGGTTAGTGAAGACCGTAGAGTTGAGTTCACTGTCACAAATTTGAAAGGATACATAGCCCTCTAGTGGGACAGTGTCCAAATAGAGAGAAGGAAGTTGAACAAGTTGTCGATCAAGAAATGGTCAAGGATGGTGGCCAAATTGAAAGGTAGATTTCTGCCTAAGGATTACTAGATTTCACTACACAGGCAAGTGTAGAATCTACAGCAGAAAGGGATGACATTAAGGGAGTATACTAAAGAGTTTTACCCAGTGAATTTAAGGGTCGGTTATATAGATAACACCTCAGAGAAAACTGCCAGGTATGTAAATGGTTTGAGGTTAGAAATATTAGATGAAATTAGTATTCTTTCTCTGAAAAACATTAAGAAGCATATTAGAGCGCTATGAAAGCATAGGAGAAGATCACTAGGAAACAAAATATCAAGAGAGGATGGGGAACTAGCAGAGGAAGAGGATAGACTTATGGCAGAGGGTGAACTGCTACGAGTAATGAAGAAGGCAAGAGTTCTAAAGCTTCCGGAATAGTAGAAAAAGGTGACAGCACAAGAGGTGGTAGGCCATATTAGCGAGGCAGGGGAAATGGGTGAGGCAGACGAGCTGGTTATCAATGTTACATGTGTCACAAGTGGGGACATAGATCGTTTGAGTTTCCTGAGGCAGAGCAAGCTGGATAGAGGAGTGCATATGTCGCATGGCTAGAAGAAGCAGAGGCACCACCGAGGAAGCAGAAAATGTGCCAGAAATAGGGGAAGCCTTAGTTTTGAACAAGATGTTGCTGAAACCTACCGAAGAAACCGTGAACAAATGCAGTGGAAAGCTTTGTTTCAGACAATTTGGAAGTCACATGGTAAGTGTTGTAAGCAGATTATAGATAGTGGGAGCATAGATAATTTGGTTACCACGGAAATGGTGGAGAAGTTGAGGTTAAAGCCGTTGAAACACCCCACTCCTTATAAAGTATCATGGCTATAAAAAGGCCATCAGTTGCTGGTAGATGAGCAATGCGAAGTGGAGTTTCATATTGGCAGATATAAGGATAAAGTCATTTGTGACATAATGCCAATGGATTTATGTCACATACTGCTAGGCAGGCCATGGTAGTATGATAAGAAGGTGGTACATGATGAAAAGACAAGCTGTTATAAGTTTGTCAAAGCTGGGATCAAGCACACGCTTGTGCCCATCAAGGAGGAAGAGACAGCGGGGTCAAGTGAGACGAGAGTGTTGTTAATTAGCAGAAAATAGTTTTTGAAACACGTTGAGGATAGCGAGGTGAGCTATGCTATTCTAAGAAGAGCAAAGACGATGCTGCTACATACAGAGGTGTTAGATTTGCCCATAGAAATTCAACGAATGTTACAGGATTTTAGAGATATAGTGGTGGATGACTTGCCAAATAAACTGCCCCTTAAAAGAAGTATAAGTCATCATATTGACTTTATACCCAGAGCAAGTTTATTGAATAAGGTAACATATCAAATGAGCCCCACAAACAATGAAGAGATTACAAAGAAGGTGTAGGAATTATTATATAAAGGGTTGATAAGGGAAAGTTTGAGCCCTTGTGTAGTTCCAACAGTGCTCGCTCCCAAGAAAGGAGGAGAATGGTGGATGTGCACAGATTTGAGGCCCATCAACAAGATCACCATCTGGTATAGATTTTCGTTGCCACAGATGGATGACATGATGGATTGCCTGAGTGGGGCAGCATATTTTTCCAAGATTGATTTAAAGAGTGGTTATCATCAGATTCGAATCCAAGAAGGGGATGAGTGGGAGACATCCTTCAAGACTAACGAGGGACTGTTTGAGTGGCTAGTAATGCCATTCGGACTAAGCAATGCACCTGGTACGTTTATGCGTTTAATGAATGAAATGCTAAAAGAATACATCAGAAAGTTTGTGATAGTGTACGTAGATGACATATTAATTTTCATCAAGACAAGGAAGGAACACTTTTGACATGTTCAAAAACTGATGGAAAAATTGCAGCAGAATAAGTTACTGATAAATCTAAAAAAGTGTACCTTTTTTGAAAAAAGAATTAGTTTATCTAGGCTTTGTAATTGTAGAAAATGAGCTGAAGATGGACCCAAAGAAGATTGCAGTGATAGTCAACTGGTCATCCCTGAAAAGCTTATTTGAGGTATGCAATTCTCATGGGTTGGCGAGCTTCTACCGAAAATTTATAAGAAATTTCAGTGAAATCTGTGCACCTATGTTGGACACTATTAAGAAGGAAAGCCAGCCTTTTCAATGGGCTGAGGCAGCAGAAAGGAGTTTTCAGCTATTGAAGAAGAAGATCATAGAGAGACCGATCTTGAGATTGCCAAATTTTAAAAAGCTTTTTGAGGTTCGCTGTGATGCAAGTGGTACAGCTATTGGAGTTGTACTTAGCCAAGAGGATAAACTTGTTTCGTTTTTCAACGAGAAGTTGAATGAAAGTAGGTAGAAGTATTCATCCTACGACAAGGAATTCTATCCAGTCATCCAAGCGCTGAAGCATTGGAGACACTGTTACATAGTAATTTGTCACCGTCCCTGTTACCCCTTCTCCCGCACATTGGATGACTTATTCCGAGACCTGTGAGAAGTGACATAGCCTGAACACACCTGCATTGTATCCCCTTGAGTATGTACTTCATATGCCCTAAAGACACCTTCTGTAAAATACCCATAAAAACAGCCCTTTTTCCATTGGCGTTGTTCCACAGTGTATCACTTGTGCCAATGGGGGAAATCCTCCAAAGAGGGCGCGCCAGATGGCACTCTGTCTCAGAGTTGCACTCGCGCTAGCCAAGTTGGGTAATGTTTTTAACAAACCAACTTGCAAAGGTTCTTCCTAACCTATTCATGAACTGATTCCAGCTTGAGTTAGTTCAGTTGGGCTTCGAATATCCATAGAAGGGAAGTAGTTCTCCACCTCTCATGGAAGCTTCTTTGTGATAAGGCCAATCCCATGAATCTTGTGGATGATCCTATCTCCTTCTCCTCTCTCTATATAAGCTTGTCCTTTTTCCTTTGACAAGCTATTTAGTAATTCTACTCTTCAAGCTCCAGATTCTAAGTCCCAAAGATTGAGAATTGCTAAGCTCATGCTACAAGAGGCCTTCTTCATCCCCATAAGGCTATATCTTTAATGAGGAGATCCTTGTCCAAGTAACCAAGGAGAGAGAGGTTTGTTCCCCATTCCCAACAAGCTTTGCAAGGCATGTGTTGCTGATAACCCAACCAAAGGAGGATTTGACGTCAGAGCTTGGTTGTACTCTTCTTTGTTTATCAATAATAATAGATGACTATCATTATGGTTCCACCCTTATTGTCTTTATAATGATGTTTGAGTTATATCCTTTCTGACTGATATATAGTTGCATTTCTCGGATTTTATGCTTGTATTTGTGTTGTTCTTTTCATGTGCAGGTGTCCGTTCACGAGGATCATGGGGATTATGACTAGATGGAGTGAAAGAATGGGAGCGACGACTCTTCTACAAATACTAGCATTGGATTCAAGGTAGGCCCTCATCATCGGTCTTTAATTTGCAATGAGGAACTTGCATGTTAGCGTTGTTTGATTGTTGCTAGACCTCATTTAGGCTAGTGGGATCACCTCTTTCCGCAGAGGGGATTTACCTACACAACAATTTGCCGACTCCACTTTGGAGTTGGATTTTTGTCTTGTTGCTTGTTTTGTCTTTTTGTTTGATTTGTAAACTTTCAACGGAGCCTGAAGTACGGCCAGATAGCCTTCAAAACACTATTGCTCCGCATTAGCAGAGTAGATCAATGCCACTTTAGTCCATCTCTGGTTTGGTTTACGAACTGAACGGCTTGGAACTTGCATTTTTTTCTCGGTTGTTTCTTGGTTTCTCCTGCTTGATTAGCTTTCTGGGTTGAGTCCCTGTGTTGCTTCTTGCCCCTTGGTGTACCTAGGTACTGTTGACTTAACTTTCGTTCGTTTGTTTTTATTTTTCCATAGCAAACTCGGCTGGTGCTCTTTTATAGCGTTACAGTCATGCCAGTTGGTGCTAGTTGCTCATTGACAACCCGCGCCAATCCCTTAAAGGCGCTAGCTGTAGCGTGACAGTCGCGCTAGGCCTGGGAACTTTTGAAGTTTGCTTGGTTTTGAGCCTCCTGAGCTTGGTTTTTTTTCTGGGTACCTTTTTCGACTGCTTGAGTGTGTTGGAGTCTTCTTTGACTAGTTTTGAGTCTCTCTTTCGAGAAATTCTTAATTTGATTTCCTTTGGTCATTACCTGGAGGTATGAGTATTAATCGCCTTTGAGTGTTTTTATTTTTTGATATTTGGAAATATCACCCAATTTTCTTGATTTGCACTTGATTGGTTCTTTGATTACATTAGAATCATCTTGTGTTTGAGAATTCTCTTGCATAGATCACACTTTCATAATTAGAATTCTCATTTTCAGAATATGAATGAAAATGTGCATAGATTACATTTGCATACTTGTCAAGTGAATTGTGCCTAGATTACAACTGCATAGATTACCTTTACCCTTTGGGTGTTTGCTTTTTTCCATCGATTTCACATTTCTAGCCCTAGGGCATCTAGTGGCTTTGTGTGTCGAGCCTTCCTTAGGTGTTTTTGGTCCTCTATTGGTCCAATCAATTCTCTAATTGCTCCCTTGCACTCATTTAGTGATTATTAACCATTTTATTGCGTTATTTGGGTGACTTGCTTTGTCTTCACTTGAATTCCGCTTCATCTCACTTTGAGCCTAGATTACATGGCTCACTGGTGTCTTTGGGACTTTTCTCGTTCTTTGGAGGTTTCATTTGTGATTAAGGGAACTGATTATGCTTGTATTGAACGGAATTTGTTTGTTGTCATTTCTCAAATTTGTTTAGTGCATTTTTCCATCAACAAAAAGGAAAAATCTCTTTTGCTTTGTATTAGTTAATGAGAATTAGAACTTTTCATTTCGATTAGTGATTAATGATCTTAAAGAAAAGTTTGTTAATTTGCATTAGCTGCATTAGGGAAGTTCTTTGTTGTTTTGTGATCATTTCTTTTGCATGAAAGCTCTTGAACTCTCCCGTAACTAGCATTCATCGAATGAAATGACATGTTTTGGCATATAGATTCCATTTAGGGAATTTTGAGAGATTACATACGGTAAGGCCTGAAAACTGAAACCTAACACAAGATCAACTTTAAAATAAACCAAATGAATCTAACAACGCATTGGAACATAATGCTCACATTCTAGAGGTTTAGGCTAGAGACGTGCTCCAGCGTCGTTAAACCTAGTCACATTTGTTTCCACTCAAGGTTGGGTGATTTCTCCTTTTGTGACTCAACTGTGGTCTAGTACAGACTTGTGCTCCCATGTACTGTCGAGTATATGGGGAGATTCCACTAGGTTATCATCCTTCATCCACAAGAAGCCGTGTCTTCCGCCTTATAGCCTGTAACGCACCGAACACAACATTCAGGAAGATTGGTTGCCGTATGGAAAGTCCTTTGTTTTCATATGATTGCTAAGGTGTATATGCAGTTTTACGAATTGTCTGGTAAACCCCTTGCCTAGTTCTCCAGAGTAGTCACTCTTTGATCCTTTTTGGACTCCCTAAAAGAAAATGCTCACCTCAGCATTTGTCACTTCGGGCTCACTAAACATTCGAAGGCGACTAGAGTCATCTTTTTGTCCTTTTCTTGACTCTTTAAAGATGAAAAGGTCATGTTATGTCCTTGTGTCTTAAAATTTATTTGGCCACGATCACAT